>JBBPBX010083726.1:0-15459 GCA_038048925.1 Garcialebias charrua
GTATTTTTATTCTTACAGAATTTGTGTTCTCTCCATATCAGTTTGTTCATTCATTCATTCAACCTTTATTTATACAGGCTGAACTCGTTGAGCCACGGGGACTCATTTACAAGAGGGACCTGTCTCACTCACACCTAGGGTCAATTTAGAGTTAACAATCAGCCTAACATGCATGTTTTTGGACTGTGGGAGGAAACCGGAGCACCCGGAGAAAACCCACGCATGCACGGAGAGAACATGCAAACTCCACCCAGAAAGGCCCCCGGACCAGGATTTGAACCGGGGACCTGCTCGCTTAGAGGCAGTCAAAGTCAACTTTATTGTCAGAACTGCAATATGTACAGGACATACACAGGACCGAAATTGCGTTTCTCTCAGTCCCTCGGTGCAACAGTAACCATCTAAACACTAAACACTAAAACATTTAATAAACATAAGCATAAAATAGTAAAAAAGTGTAACACTGTCCTGAGTTTTTTCATAATACAGGTAGTCCCCGAATTACGAGCGCTCTGATCTACGAGGTTCCAGACTTACGAGCTGGCGAATTTTTGGAAAAAACGCAAAAAATACTGAGTTTTCATGTGTTTTTTCACCACAGTTAGTTAGATAAACATATGGACACACGTTTCCGATCATTTTTATGCACTCATAAGCAGTTTTTTGATGAAAATAGAGTGTTTGTAGTCGCGCTAGCGAAACCGTTCCAATTTACGAGCGAAATTTCGGACTTACGAGAGACATGGCAACCGTTCCAAATTACGAGATTTCCGGTTTACGAGCGCCTCGTTGTAACGGATCTCGCTCGTAAATCGGGGACTACCTGTAGTATAAAAGTATGAAAATTTACACCAACACTGAAACACCAAACACCCCTAAAACACCAAACACCCAATGAACATAAGCATAAAATGAAATAATAAAAGTGTAATACTGTCCTGAGTTTTTGCATAGTAGTATAAAAAGTATAAAACGTATATCTATAAAATAAACTGAAGTTTCTAGCGTTGACATTTGCAAAGAGTCATCAACATCTCCAAAAGTTTGGTCTGTGTTGTAAAAAGCTGCACTTTGAACCTGCAGAAGGAATGTTGTTGTTGGAATATGGGGAGATGTTTTGTTTTGGCTACTGGGGGGATGTTTTGAGCACACAAAAGACTTCAGCCCCAGGGGGTCACACAAACCTAATTGAATGCAAATCCCTCAATCTGTCATTTTACAGTCTCTGGTAAGTGTAGTACTCATCTGAATATTCTGGTATTCCTAGTGTTAATTCGCACCAAGTGGTAGGCGTTTCTGAGATCCAATTTAGAAAAGATGGTAGCTGACGGGAGTTGTTCATATATGGAATCAATCAGAGGAAGTGGATATTTATTCTTTATTGTGATGTTGTTAAGACCCCTATAATCAATACATGGACGTAAAGTCCCATCCTTCTTTCCCACAAAGAAAAACCCAGCACCTACAGGTGACGTAGAAGGACGTATTATGCCTGATTCAAGTGATTCCTCAATGTACTTCTTCATAGACTCCCTTTCAGGTCTCGACAGGTTATACAAACGACTAGCCGGTAATGTGGCACCAGGTAGGAGGTCAACTGTACAATCATAGGGACGGTGGGGAGGTAGAGACAAAGCATGTTGTTTACTAAAAACGGGAGCCAAATCATGGTAAACAGATGGGATCTCAGAGACGTCTACCTCCTCGTGTGGCACAACTTCCACAGGTTGACATGTGACAGCAGAACGTAGGCACTGTGCTAGACATTTGTCACTCCACTTTTCAATTCTCCCCAACTCCCAGTTAATAGTCGGATTGTGCTTCTTTAACCAAGGGTATCCAAGAATAAGTTGGGGAGTGGAAGCTTTAAACACATAAAAATCAATAGACTCGTGATGATTACCTGAAATTAGACGAAGGTCAGAAGTCTTTAGAGTAATCTGGTCTAAAGTTTCACCAGTAACCCCAGCTATACAGATGGGAGGAATCTCCCGAGTGGGTAGAGACAACCCTTGAACCAAGTCCAAACTAATCAAATTTTGTTCTGCGCCAGAATCCAACAAAGCTGAAACAGGATGATGATTGTGGTGGATTTGGATAAGTGTGGGTAATAACAGTCTGCAGGCGGAGGAGAGAGCAGAAGTACCCACCAATATCTCTCTCTTTATTGGCGGGCGTTCTCGTTTCCCCCCAGAAGGGGGCAGTCTCTCCGGTAGTGCCCGGTCTTTCCACAGTACATGCAGGCATTAATGTCACTGCGTCTTTGTCTCTCCTCAGGAGACAGATGAAATTTATTTATTTGCATGGGCTCAGGTTCAGAAAAGGAACGAAAACGTTCTGTGGGAACGACGTGACGGGGAAATGACACGGGATCTCTGTCTCCCTGGGATTTGTAGTTCGAGAACGTCTTCGAGTTCTTGTGGGTGCGGGGCTCACCTGATGACGTATCGAATCCGGAAGTGGAACGATGACGGGAGTTGTAGTCCCTCTCTCTCCTCCGCTCCCGGAAGCGCTCGTCAATAGCACCCGCTAGGTCGATTAGCTCGTCAAAACTCTCAGGTTCATCTCTAGCGGCGATCTGGTCCTTGATGAAATCGGAGAGGGAACTTAAAAAAGTACCTTTAAGTGCTAGGTCGTTCCATCCGGTCTGGGCAGCGAGGATACGGAACTCCAGAGCATGTTCTGCGACAGGCCGACCTCCCTGACGAAGTCCAAGGAGCCGCTTTACGGCGTTGGATTGTTGTAGTGGTCGGTCGAAGATTCGGCTGAATTCCTTTAACAAGGTATCAAAAGTGATATAGTCAATGTTGTGAAACTGTAAGTAGGAATTTGCCCAACTCAGTGCGTCACCCTTCAGTTGACTGATGAAATACGTGATCTTAGCGGCGTCTGTTGTGTAAAGCTGAGGGGCCGCTCTGAATGCTAGTTTACACTGCAGGAGGAATCCTCCACATGAATGAGGGTCTCCAGAAAATAGTTCAGAAGGTTTAGTAATTAGCTGCTGGTTTGAGGCACCGGTCTCGGGCGTCGTGTTAGGAGTGTCTCTAACAGAGGAAGCAGCAGGAGTTGAGGGTGTGAGGCTTTGGGTTAAAGTATAAACCATACCTCCAAGTTCCTTCATGGTTTCCTGAGCGGCGTCTTGTTGAGCCAAGACCCGTTGGAGTGTCTCCTCGACCATGGTCATACGATCCATCTGGAAAAGGACAGAGTTTGCTCGTTTCTGGTCTCGTTCTGGGTCGGTTATGGCTGGAGCATTCTGTAAGGACCGACTGAACCCAGAGTGGTACGAGACCAGAACAGAGGCAAAACTCAAGAGTAACAATTAGAACAGTGTTTATTATGTACAGGTGAAATGGAACACTTGGGGTCTTGGGAGTGCCTGGAAGAGAGAACAGGGTCAGGGTCCTTCTGGTGGGATAGGTGGATCAAAAACTGGTGCTCTGTTTGTTATCTTACAGGGGGATGTTGGGTCGAGGTTCTGAAAGGACTCAGGACTCCAGAGTGGTTTGGCAGGCGAGTGGCAACAAGGCAGGAACTGGCAGAACGGGAATCAGGATCCAAGGATTCACAAAAACTGTGGACACAAGATCAAAGGTAAGAACTCTTATCAGATTGATATGCACTGGCTGAAGTCATAAATACCGATTGAGGTACAATGCTCCAGCATTGGATCTCACTGGACTGCAGCCTTAAGTAGTGGAGCTCCTCATCAGATGGATGACCGTCAGCTGGTGTCAATTGGCGGCCATCTTGGAAAGGGGCGGCCATCTTGGAAAGGGCTGCAGACAGTGGGATTCCGACAATAAGAGGGCTTTAATCTTTCAGGACTCATTGGTGTGTTCAATTTATTGGGCTGTATACATGTGTTTGAGACATATTTTATAAATTATTGCTCAGAAATGGAGACATTTGTCTTATCAAAAGCAAACAGTACACAGATCATTAGTATTTTTGTGTTTCAGAAGATGAGGTATACAATAAGAAAACACAACCAAGAGAGACCGAATGGGTGCTGTCAACTCAGGATTATTTAATAAATATTCATTCTCTATTCATCAACACATATCTGTTCAAATTATTTTTAAATGTGAATCGAATTGTCACACCAAAAATCGGAATTGAATGGAATTGCCAGACACTAAGAGACAAAGGATTTGCCCCCCTAAAACACACACAAACACATATGTATATATATCCATCCATCCATCCATCTTCTTCCGCTTATCCGGGGTCGGGTCGCGGGGGTAGCAGCCTAAGTAGGGAGGCCCAGACTTCCCTCTCCCCAGCCACTTGGAGCAGCTCCTCCGGGGGAATCCCAAGGCGTTCCCAGGCCAGCCGAGAAACATAGTCCCTCCAGCGCGTCCTGGGTCTTCCTCTGGGTCTCCTCCCGGTGGGACATGCCCGGAACACCTCACCAGGGAGGCGTCCAGGAGGCATCCTAACCAGATGCCCGAGCCACCTCAACTGGCTCCTCTCGATGTGGAGAAGCAGCGGCTCTACTCCGAGTCCCTCCCGGATGACTGAGCTTCTCACCCTATCTCTAAGGGAGAGTCCAGCCACCCTGCGGAGAAAACTCATTTCAGCCGCTTGTATCCGAGATCTCGTTCTTTCGGTCACAACCCAAAGCTCATGACCATAGATGAGGGTGGGAACGTAGATCGATCGGTAAATTGAGAGCTTTGCCTTTTGACTCAGCTCTCTCTTCACCACGACAGACCGGTACAGCGCCCGCTTCACTGCGGACGCTGCACCTATCCGCCTATCGATCTCACGCTCCAGTTTTCCCTCATTCGTGAACAAGATCCCGAGATACTTAAACTCCTCCANGACAATGAAGTACAACACGAAAAACATAAAAACATTGCAGATCATAAATCAAACGATCATGATAATAATAATAATGAATTCCATTTATAATGCACTTTTCATTAATAAAAAATACAAATAATACAGAAAATGGTGTGCACAGTTCCCCCTGCATAGGAAAACCCACAACATCTTAAAGGACACGTCTCACCCTGGACATGATCTGTTTGAACAATTACCGGTACCTTCAGGGAAAAAGTACAGATCTATCAAGACAAGAACAAACAGATTTAAAAATAGATTTTACCCGTCAGTCATTACTGAACTTAACAAAAGCTGCAATAACTGAATAAGTGCAATAAGGGACAATTTGTCAATCTGCTTGTGATGCACATTTGGTCTGTTAAAAATCTATAACTATTACCTTTGATACACTTATGTATGTATTACCTTTGATACACTTATGTATGTATTACCTTTGATACACTTATGTATGTATATATATATATATATTACCTTTGATACACTTATGTATGTATGTATATATATATATATATATATATATATATATCAGAGATGGGGACTCGAGTTTGGGACTCGGTACTCGAGTCGCACTTAAGTCGCAAAAACAGAGACTTCAGACTCGAATCGGACTTGCATTCAAAAGACTTCCAACTCGACTCGGACTCGCCATTTGAGACTCGTGAACAATCTTTTATTTTTAATTTGATTTATTTTTAATTTGATCTCTCCTCCCCCTTCCGCTGGCGCGGATGTAAAGTTACATGACGCAAGCGCCTCACCATCACAAATCATGTCGTCGCCGGCTAGGAGGACGCATGCTTCTGCCTCACCGTTCATCATAACTTTTGGATATAAAACTTCGAACAAGCAGCAAATAGAAGAGCAACGAACTGCAGCGTTTGTGGCATAAAAATACAGGACTCTGGTTCCACCACATCTAATTTATTCGCCACCTGAAAACCCACCCTGAAAGGTAAGTCACTAGCCCCTTTCATAAGACAGGTCGGTCCGGCTTTTATGCGTGTTCAGTCCTCCAACGAGCATTCAGAAAACACGCAAACGCGGTTTGGCGAATTAAATTTACTCGCCTTTGATCCACCCCTGACCCGCCACGGTTCATAGTGTCAGCCCCGGATCTGAGCCGCGCAGACCCACTTCTGAATGCAAGACGCACGATCCGCACTCAGAATACAGATGACATCAGTGTGCGACCGCAGTCAACAGGCAGATTTATATTAAAAATGACACGAAACGACTGTATAAGCTAGTTTAGCTTCCCCCCTCTCTCTCTGTAGCAGCGGCGCTGTTTGTGTGTGCGTGTGAATTTGATTAGGTTCTATTTGGGGTCTTGAACACGTTTGTGTGTGTGTGTGTGTGTGTGTGTTTGTGTGTGTGTGTGTGTGTGTGTAACGGGTATAAACACTTTGATTATTTTGTAGTGAAATTCTTGCTAAAATATGTATTATAGTAGTATTGCAATGTGTGGTTTATAGAATCCTCTACTGGTTGTCTATACATTTGACGGGAAACCGGAAGTTCCCCACAGTCTGTCTAGCTCTCTGCTATGGTAAGTCATACAGTCCGGTTATCTTACAAAAGTATCATAAAGTATGCTACAAAGCTAATGTGAAATTTATCGTAATATACACAGTTTATTGTAATATACACAGTTATGTATCAACATTTTTGTGTTGGTACATAACCGTTGATACATGTTTGGTATTATATGAGTTGGTAATGAGATAATAAATTTGTAAATGCTACTTTTTCTATAGATGGCTATACCAGTGGAGGAGCTAACTACATGTTGTTTGTGCTAAGAACCATTCATTTTGCAGGTAATTAATTGTGTTATAAAAAAGTTCAGAGTTAAGTCTGTTACGTTAACGGTCATATATTGTACTGTGCTACGTTTGTTCGTTGCCATGACGACACAACCTGAACTGCTATTTTTTGTGAACCACCAGAGGGTGCTATAGAACAATTTAATATTTCATTTTGACTGCTGTCTGTATTTATTTTTCTAATTTTTTATTTCATTCATAAAAACTAATAAAAAAATATGTTAAGCTAAAATAGGGTTAAAACCAGATTGCATTAAATCCATGTTAATGTTAAAACCACTATACGATCACATGTTAAAAAGAGTATTGTCTAAAACTGTTCTAAGAAAAGTTCCCCACAGTCTGTCTAGCTCTCTGCTGTGATTTCTATACCAGTGGAGGAGCTAACTACATAATAATAATAATTATTATTATTATTTTATTTAAAAGCACCTTTAAGGACACCCAAGGACACTTAACAAACCAATACAGTGCAAACATTATCAGTGACAAATTGAAATATAAAATACATAAAGATTATAAAATGCAAAATAATAAAAATACATTTAGTAAAGTTAATGATAAGCTAGTCTAAAGAGATGTGTTTTCAGGGCTGTCTTGAACAGAGAAAGGGAGGTGGTGTTTCGAAGGTCTGGCGGTAGAGCGTTCCAGAGGTGAGGGGCAGAGCAGGTGAAGGCCCTGCTCCCCATGGTGGAGAGGTGGGCAGAGGGTACATGGAGATGTAGCGAAGAGGAGGATCTGAGAGAGCGTGATGGGATGGAGATTTGTAGGAGGTCAGATAGATAAGGAGGGGCAAGGTTGTGGATAGCTTTGAACGTGAGAAGTAGAATTTTGAAGATTATACGTGATTTAACCGGGAGCCAGTGGAGCTGCTGCAGGACAGGAGTGATGTGGTTGTTAAATGTTGTTTGTGATGTGAACCACTCATTTTGCAGTTTGCAGTAAAGTACCACTTCTTTCAATCCACTGGCCTCTGAGAGTGATTATGATAGGACGGGTCCGCAACAGTTACATTGGTGCCGTGACCCGGATTTCAATCAAGCTCATCGAACCTGTAGCTATCCTGTCTGCTGTATCGCTTATTGGAGGCGTTGGTTTGCAGTGTTCTTTGGTTCAAGCTTGCACCTGACATGGTAGCATTATGGTGCAACGTACAAATATTGCTGTACAATGTGACACAGTGAAGTTTTGTGTCCCACACAAGTTTTGGATTTTCTTTTGTTATTTTGATGTCTTTTAAGTTTGTGATTTCATTTCCCATGGTGTTTTGGATTTTGGATGCCTATTCACTTTCAAATTCCTGAACAATGTCTGCTCATGGTAACCGCTTCTGGTTTGGTACACCCATTGGTATTGGTAGGGGCATACCTACTCCCATTCCTTTTTATGTTGATAGTCCTACTCAGAGTGGTGTAATGCCCTCATTAGATACAATTCCTCGTCCCAGGGTTCATAATCCTGTTGACTACCATGCCAGCACACCTATGCCCCATGTCACACCTACGCCAACTCCTACTAGTGACAGTTCTGAGTGTACGGATGCCCAGATGAGGTCTGTTATCCAGGAGATAGGATATCAGTTGGCTGACAGCATCATGTCACGCATGCAGCCACACAGCACAGTTGCTCTCAGTTCTACAACCACACATGCTGTAGCGGGTAGTGAGGGTCAGGCCGTTTGTGTGTCTGATGTATCTCAGGTTCAGGATGTCATGCAGAGGAAGGTCAAAGAACCTCTGTGTTTTACAGGCAATGGCTCAGACTCAATTACAGCGCATGACTGGAAAGATCAGATGAGAACATTCATTAAGAAAAGGGATGTTAGGATTGAAGAACAGGCTGACAAAATCCTTATGCATTTGAAGGGAAAGGCTAAGGATGTAATTAGGTTTGGGATTAGACATAGCAACACTGACATTAATGCTAACCCTGATATAAATGATGGTCTCCTCAAGAAACACTTTAGCTCTACTAGGTACTCTACTGTCCCCTTAGCTGACTTTTAGTCGACTTTACACAAAGACCAGGAAGACCCATATGACTACTGGCTGAGACTAAACAGAGCAGCTGACTTAGCTTCTGACTGCCTGAGAGAGCAGGGCAAATCATCTGAAAACCATAAGATGGAGGTGACCCGTATGTTTATTAGGAATTATCCCTGTAGAGACCTGGCTCTCACTTTCAGGTCCAAACCTATCGACAAATGGTCGGCGTATGAAACGCTGGAGGTGCCGAATGAGTACCACGCTGAAGTGAGCTGTAAAGAAACTCCCTCAGTGCATCTTGAGAGGACCGTGGACATTACAGTGCACAATGCGGAGGTGAGCCATGGCCTGGTCCCTACATACAGTGGTCAGGAACGCCCGTAGTCACATAGTACACAGTATGTCTCTCTGGCAGAGGTGATGTCTATGTTAGAGAGGGTTCTGCTGCATGGGGCCTCTGACCAGTCGCAAGTGAGACAGCGAGCTCCACCCAGGCGACCTGTAGACGGTACAGACGGTATTGATGGTTTTACTGTTAAGCCATGCATTATCTGCAAAAGCGATGGCCACAGTACCTTGTCACATTGCCGAGAAAATAGGCTTTGTTTCAAGTGCTATGCTCCAGGTCATTCACGCCAAAACTGTCCAATCAAAAGAGTTGCCCCAGAACATCAGGAAAACTGACTGGTCTGCGCCATGGGGAGGACAAAGCAGACAAACCCAATAAACCTCCCACCACTACTGTTACCAGAAATGCAAGATAATCTTGCATCCCTCTATGAGTTGTACAGTAGTACATTGACCCCATCCAAGTAACTGATATTTCAGGCATCCCGAAGTATAGCAGAAACTGACAGCCTGTGTCAATACAGAACGGCCCCACCCTCAAAGCACTGTTAGACAATGGGTCGATGACCTGTACAATCAGTGAGTCCTCTGTTAAGTCCCTTTTACAACAGTGTCCTAATATCACAAGAGGCACGGCTGATGATTATGTCATTATAGGCTGTGGTGGACAACGTGTTTTCCCCAAAGACATATACATATATATGACCTTGATGTCATGATTTATGGATGTAGGATGGTCATTCCAACAATGGTTGTTCCAGGCCAGACAGAACAAATGATACTTGGCATCAATGTCAACAAGCACGTTCTAACCAACTAAAGAACACTGACAGCTACTGGAAGCTAGTTTCCTCACCCAACAATGGCCAGACAGCTGACCACTGCCAATTTTTGTCACTGCTATCCAATACAGATCGATGGAGGGGTGGTTCCATTCCAGATAAAGTGGGTACAGTTAAGGTCAAGAGTTATGTGACCCTGAAACCACAGAGCGAGCACCTTGTTTGGGGCAAGTTACCTGAATCAGCAGTGATGTCGGCAGGCAGTACGGTGATTGTTGAACCAACGCGATCTAAAGCTGGGCTGAAACATATCCTTGTTGGACGAGTTATTACTCCTCTTTGGGGAGATTGATGGGTGCCTGTTAGGGTCATCAATCCTACTGATCGAGTTGTGGTGCTGAGAAGGAATGCCAAGTTAGCAGATGTGTCTCCTTGTATTGCAGTGGAGGACCTGCCAAAAGCTGACAACGTTGAGTGTAACGTGCAGTGTATGCAGAGCGAAGTTGTGCAGCCAAGGTCAGAGGAGGACATGATACATACACTGGAGTCTCTGGGTCTGCAAGACATTGATCTGAATTCATGTGAAGTGTCACTGCAGTGGAAAGACAAGCTCCTTGACATCATCATGCAGTATGAGTCAATCTTCTCATGGCACAAGATGGATTGTGGAGAAGTTAAGGGGTTTGTTCACCATATCCATCTTGTCGATGAAAGGCCATTCCGGTTACACTACAGATGCATACCACCGAGCCAGTACGAGAAACTGAGAACAACTCTGAATGAGATGGAAAAGAGAGGTATCATTCAGAAGAAAAACAGCGAGTATGTATCTGCGCTGGTCTTGGTGTGGAAACCGAATGGGGACCTCAGAGTGTGCACTGACTTCAGATGGCTGAACGCCACAACTGTGAAGGATGCTTATCCACTGCCGCATCAAGCTGACGCTCTGGCCGCGCTCGGTGGTAACGCGTTCTTCTCCACAATGGACCTGACATCAGGCTTTTATAATGTTCCCCTGCACCCTGATGACAAGAAATATACGGCGTTCTCCTCACCATTTGGGCTTCATGAATACAACCGTCTCCCTCAAGGCCTGTGCAACAGCCCGGCTACGTTCATGAGGATGATGATGTCCATATTCGGTGATGAGAATTTCACAAGCTTATTGTGCTACCTCGATGATCTGATGGTTTTTGCACCTACGGAGTAAACTACACTCCGTCGCTAACAGATGGTTTTCTCCCGCCTCAAGGAACATAACCTTAAACTCGCACCCAAGAAGTGTTTTTTTTTCCTTAGGCGGACTGGGAAGTTTCTTGGGCATGTTATTATTGATGATAGTCGTATACCTCGCTGTTGGACCAGGTCAAAGGTGTGAATGACAGAATTGTGTAGGATGTCTTCAGAGTGTCCAGCAACTGTCAGGGCATTGTAGAAGATGGTGATGAGTTGTCGACTGAGCAAGCCCGACATACAGTGCCACCAGACTCGAGAGGTTCAATCTCAGCAGAATAAGTTGCTACCATCCTCAATGCTCAGTCCAACGGAGGTATGAGTCATGTGTTGGGAACCGGTATTGACCCCAATCTTCTGCTGGATGAAAACCAGTCCTTGACACTCCCACAGAGCCAGTTTGTCAATTGGCAGGAGGCAAACGACACAATAGGCAGAGCCATGTACTTTGTACAGAGACATAAGAGACATACGAAGCGCAAAAGAGCTGTTGAATCACCAAGTGTGATTAAGCTGCTGCAGTACTGGACCAGACTCACCATACAGAATGGCATGCTATAAAAGGCAAGGAGAGATTCTCACATGAACAGAAAGATCATCTAGTTCATAGTGTCTGACTCATTGAAACAGAAAGTTCTTCATGGTCTCCATGACGCGACGGGTCACCAATGCCAGCAACGTACCTTGTTTCTGGTGAGGCAAAGGTTCTTCTGGAGCGGCATGGGACGTGATGTTATGAACTATGTTCTGTCCTGTCAGCGCTGTATAGTAGGGAAAATACCTGAGCTGCAAAGCCATGCACCACTCAAGAACATAGTCACTTCCGAACCTATGGAGCTCGTTTGCATAGACTTTTGGACTGCTGAACAGGGCAACAAGTCTGTGGATGTGCTAGTTGTGACCGATCATTTCTCCAAGATGGCACATGCCTTCCCCTGCAAGAATCAGACTGCCAAGGAAGTTGCTCGTCGTCTCTGGAATGGCTTCTTTCTCATTTATGGGTTTCCTCGCCGTATTCATTCGGATCAAGGGGCCAACTTTGAAAGCAAGCTAATCAAAGAACTTCTAGATATGGCTGGAGTACAGAAATCCCATACGACTCCTTATCACCCCATGGGAAATGGTGTCGCAGAGCGATTCAACAGGACTCTGGGAGAAATGATCAGGTCTCTTCCCCTTCAGCCAAAAGCAAAGTGGTAACAAACGTTGCAGCTACTCACTTTCTACTATAACTGCACGGAACATGAGACAACCGGGTTTGTACCATTCTACCTTGTGTTTGGAAGGATTCCTCATCTACCCGTTGACGTCATGTTTCAAAATGCCTTCACTGATGATGCTGTTGTCAATTACTCGGACTTTGTTTCTCACATGAAGAAAGGTCTACATGAGGCTGTTCAGATTGTACAGAAGAGCAGTGCAAAAGCACAGGTTCGTCATCCCAGGTTGTATGACCGCAAGGTCAAGGGCTCACCTTTCGTTGTTGGGGACAGAGTATTAATCGCGAACAGATGTATGCCGGGTAAACAAAAGACTACGGACAAATGGGAGTCTACCACTTATGAGGTTGTATCAGTCAAGCCAGATATCAATGTCTACAGTGTCAAGGATGTCCTAACGGGCAGAGAGAGAGAGTTGTCCACAGGAACCTGAAAGTTATGAACCATAACACATGTTCCCTGAAGGAAGGGAACAAGGTGCAACATACTTGCTATGGGAATTGCACCCCTCGTCCGCGAAAATTCGCCTGAGGCTGAAATTGAGATCTCGTCCTTGTTCATCATGCCTTGAGTGTCGAATTCGACTGTTAAATCCACCATAGGAGCCAGCACGTCAGGGCTGTCACCCCATTTGACTCGTGTGCTGTAGTGTAGAGCCATGTTCTTGAGCTCCGGCATGGGAGTGAGGGGCTCAGTGATGTCCGCATCCATTGGCACTGCTGGGGCGCCTTTGGCCTTGGTGACAAGGTCAACCCGGTGCCGTAGCACCGTATCCAGCATCTGGCTGCGGTGTGGGCAAAGTCGGGTTTATCCAGCGCTGTTTTTGCGTGTAACATTCCCAGGCAGACTGGACAGGCCTCATGGGTGTCCGTCGCCGCGAGGGAGAAACCGTATCCGCTGGGACAGGCTCGTGAAGTTGGGCTCGCCGTCCTGCTGGTTTTCCTTGGAAGTCTTGTCTTTCGCTTTCCTTTCTCTGGAGGCATGTTGAGATAAGGCGAGCGAGTCCTTCCAGAATCCTTTTTCTTTTAATTTGTTTAGACGTCTCCTCCGTCGTGTCGCTTTCGCTGGCTAGCCCGCTACGAATTAGCAGGGGTAGCGGTTGTGACGCAGTTAGCGCCGTCGAGCGAAGCATTCTGTGGAGAGAGGAGAAGAAAATACTTTGGGGTTAGAGAAAATGTGCCGGACTAGCTTTCGCTAGTCCAGCAGTACGTAGGAATAATTCTCTGTGCGCTCTGTGTAGGGAGCAAGCTCACCTCTGGTTGAGTGATGAAGCAACAGAGAAGTCCCGCGAAGAGAGCTGAGTCAGGTTTAAGCGAGGTGAAGGGCAAATTTGAGAAAGATGGATGGGCGTTAGTCGCTTAAATGCCCAGAGGGCGGGGCCTCTGGCGCAACGTTGACGCCCTAGCCGTTAAGGCGTGATTGTATTACTTCAGGTAATTGCGCAGGGGCGCAATTCCCATAGCAAGTATGTTGCACCGAGAGACTGACTGATAAGGGAACTGCTACTCTCTGTTAGCTTCTTACCCTGCGAGGGTGATGAGGACTGTAAATCTGTGCACTCTGACAGTGATGCCGCTACACATGGTAGTAGTCTATGCCCTAATGTACCTGACGTAATGGAGGACAGTGATGTCCGCACAGTCAACTGGCTAATGCAGACTTGCGATGATAGAATCCTTTCAGAAGATGGCGACTCATTTGACCGGGGATCCAGTGCCACCCAGTCTGACTATCTCATGATTGCCACATCCAATCCAGCCAGTCATCTAATCCTTGTCCATGATTGCCCACTCAACGGTTGACGATGTGGAAGACCCTCGACAATGCCCAGACATTTTGGCCCCAGACGTGGTCATAGTTCCTTCCAGATCTGTCTACCCGGACATGTCCTCTTCTGGCAATGTCCTCACAGACTTAGCCCTTCCTATTGACAATCCTCTAGACATTGATGCCCCTGTAACAACTGCTCCGGAAGGTGGCTGTTCAGACACTTCCATTCCAGGTTCCAGACCTCAGGTTGTTTCCACACAACCTAACCGTCATGTTCTTAGGGACCGTGTGTCCATCAAGCCCCCCAGACGTCTTGTTTGTTAGATGAAAAAAAGAGGCTCTGGTCTCTCTGCTCTCTTGTCTGGGCACACAAGTTCATGTTTAAATCCTAAAAAGAGAGAACTTGTTAAAATTAAATGCTAAAAATTTGGGTCGGATAAAATCTGTTCACTCTTTCATTTTGGAATATAGTATTGTACAGTCAGTAAATGGACTAGTGCAAATATCTTACATATGGTACAAAAGAGGCTCTGAGATTCACAGGACAAGAGCAAAAGCAGGAGGGGACGCAGGAGAAGGAAAGAGAGTGTCCGTCGTCGTCGAGAGCAAGAAAAAATGTAGTCTGAAAGCAGGTTTCTATGAATAAAAATAATCTTTTTTTTATTTGACAAGAGAATGGAAATGGCTGTAGTCTGCACTTATTTCCAAAACAGGGAGGAACAAAGAGTGACATATAAGAGAGGAGGAAGGAGTACACAGACTACATTATGTTTAGAAGAGGAAACCTCAATCAGCCAGGAAAATAAATCTAAAAAAAGTTTAATTTTGTCACCTGAACTGTTTCTTTTTTGGAAGAAACGTGTCGTCTTTCAGCCCAAATACTTCATCAGTCTGAGGCCTGCCAACAGGCTCTGTCGTATTAAATAGCACATTATTGATGTTTCAAACCAGCAGTGGTGGGATGTAACTAAGTACAAATACTTTGTTACTGTACTTAAGTATATTTTTCATGTATCTGTACTTTACTTAAGTAGAATTAAATGTGGGTACTTTTACTTTTACTGCACTACATTTTACATGAAGTATCTGTACTTTCTACTACACTACATTTCTATAATGTGTTGAGTTACAAGTTACATTCACGTTGCAACTTTTTGATTTGTCGTTAGTTTGAAAGTAACTGATGTTGAGAGGGGAGTTGGTCCACTGAATCACTGCAAAGTGGACAGGTAACATTAGACCTGCCTTCAAGAAGAGCTGGACCAATGATGTATATTCTTGTGTATAAGTCATTTAGCTGGGAGCACCCACAGCACCACTAACACACACAAAATGGATTCCACCACAAAGATTCATCCAGAAGATACACAACACCCATGGCTTTATTGAAATATTATTGAAAGACTATTGAAATATTATTGAAAGACTATTGAAAGACTGTTCAGTA
>JBBPBX010083727.1:0-15459 GCA_038048925.1 Garcialebias charrua
TATATATATATATATATATATATATTGTAGCGTGTGAAGAAGGAGAAACAAACTGATCTGCAAGCAGTTGCCTTTAATC
Organism: Garcialebias charrua; assembly: GCA_038048925.1. Classification (NCBI taxonomy): domain Eukaryota; kingdom Metazoa; phylum Chordata; class Actinopteri; order Cyprinodontiformes; family Rivulidae; genus Garcialebias; species Garcialebias charrua. The sequence continues at coordinate 80 of JBBPBX010083727.1, forward strand.
CTTCGAGCGTCAAAACCAGTTACAGAATGAATGAATGAACACACGAACACTTCTTCTTCATCACCTGGTAAAACCTGGGGAGCACCTCGCTGGCTCCTCCTACTGGGTGAGAGAGAGATGAGGCCACATGCCTCCCAACACACCACAATATATCTATTACTAGCCTTATTGCATATGCCACTTTACCTCTATACCAATATCAACTACCTCATACATATACTGTGTACATAAACTTCATATGCTGCTTTGTCACTCTATTACAAATGTCAATGCCAGAACTTTCATTTTATTTTATAGATATACTTTTTACACTTTTATACTACTATGCAAAAAACTCAGGACAGTATTACACTTTTGTTATTTCATTTTATGCTTATGTTTATTAAATGTTTAGTGTTTTAGTGTTGGTGTAACTTTTCATACTTTCATACTACTACTATGCAAAAACTACTATGCAAAAACTCAGGACAGTATTACACTTTTATTATTTCATTTTATGCTTATGTTTATTAAATGTTTTAGTGTTTAAATGTTTACTGTTGCACCGAGGGACTGAGAGAAATGCAATTTCAATCCTGTGTATGTCCTGTACATATTGCAGTTCTGACAATAAAGTTGACTTTGACTTTGACTTGACTTTGATTATGTACATGAATGCTCCTACAAGAACCCTGCAGATGTTATATACATATGTGTGTGTGTGTGTGTGTGTGTGTGTTTGTGTGTGTGTTTATATGATTGTCTGTTGTTTTCTCTACCTCATCTGTGTTTTTTGTTTAAATCAGGTCTCTCTTGTAAATGAGTCCTCAAGGCTCGGTGAGATTAACCTGTATAAATAAAGATTGAATGCATTGTGAAGAAGATTATCATAAGATGTTCTGGCTTACTTGGAGAAATCTCTCAATGTTTTATTTTATTTATTTTTGTTGCACAGTTGAACCAATAATTAATTTCTTATAGTTTGCCTATCACTTTATCATGTGAAGGTAGCATCATGGAATGAAAAACTCAACAGTTTTTCCATTCTAGGGCCAAAGCTTAGTGGTTAATAACTTTTCCAGTTGTTATTGTAGATATTTGTCATGCTGGGATGCAACTTAAAAAAAATGCTTTGAAAGCATAAAATATTGGGCACAGATGCTTACAAAGGAGTGTGTCACAGTTTCTTTATAACAAAAGTGCACAGCATTCTTGGTGTATAGCAGAAAAAAAAAGATGTCAGAACACAATGAACAAAATTACATTTGACAATATATTTGACCATTTCCAGCAAGTAAAGGTGCTATTCACAGTCATTTTTTTGCTATCATAATTTTGTCTGCACTTATATAGCACTTTTCCTCCTTAGTTGAAGCAAAACTCTTTAAATGTTTCCTATTCACCCATTTGAACTCACAATAATGGCAGCGCTGCCTTGCAAGTTGCTCCCCTGCCATCGCAAGCAGCATTGTTTTTAACACTGGCTCATGTGAACGACTGGTGGATGAATGTTGGGATTAGGAACAGTTCACTTCAGTTCATGAACCACTGCAGCACACAGTTCATCATACCATTTCCAACAATTGATGTCTTCATAGAGGAAAATGATCAGTCATCAGCATATGGATATCCTTATTATTTATTGTAAATCCCACTGAGATCATAGATCTCTTCTGCAGGGGAGATCTGCACCTGAAGGCAGCCTAACATGCATGTTTTTGATCTGTGGGAGGAAACTGGAGTACCCGGATAAAATCCATGCAGCACAGAGAGAACATGCAAACTCCACACAGAAGGACCCCAGGTCCAACCGGGGATTGAACCCAGAACCTTCTTGCTGTGAGGCAACAGTGCTAACCACTGCACCATCGTGGTGCCTTCCAATCCAACTACAGTTACTACCATAGCCCTTGGATCATTGTCCTGCTAAATATCCTCTCAAATGCCTATGTAAAGCTTATTTTAAGAAAAGGAACAACTTATTAGGACTTATGGCCTACATCACCCATTTATTTTCTTGACTCACTTTCCCATAGAGCTGGTAGCCATCCGCATAAGGCGAGTGGCTATTGGACAGTTCGCCAGTCCATCCCAGGTACGGTTGGAGAGAAAAACTACAACAACAAAAAAATTACTGCTGTCTCATTCAAACCTCATGGGAAGTTAGAATTACCAAGTAACCTAACATGCAGGTTTGTGGGAGAAACAAACATACCTGCACATTAGAGCTGTCATTTCAAACCCGAACCCGAATCCCGGCCCAGATTAGGACCGGTCCGGGCCGTTATAATGTGATTAATGTGCAGGCCGGGCCGGTCTCGGGCTTTAATGCAGTTTTACGAATCATACAACACAAATCAAACTAAATAATAATACACAATATACATTTGTGTTAATCTACTTGTTGAGAGAAGGCAGGTCCGACCGGTTGGTTTATCAGGAGGTAAAAAAAAAAAAAGTTGCATTACGCTCAGATGGACAACTTGTCACCGGCCGCGTGTGTCTGCTGACCCGCCAGTTGAAATGGACTTGCGACCTGTCCAGGGTGTACCCCACCTTTCGCACAGTGATGGCTGGACATGGGCACCAGCGACCCCTGCTACCTGAAAAGGAAGCAGCGGGTAAAGATAATGGATGGATGGATCAGCTGATCACGTCTTCACGTGTCTCCACACCTGCTGTCATCCGCAGTGAAAGAAGTAGCAGCATCTACAAAAGCCGAAGCGAGCAGCACGTTCAATTAAAATAACCTTGTTCCATATTTTTCCAAATAATTTTGCTCTAAATATATTTTTGTTCATCTGTATAACAGCCAGTCTTTAGAGTTGATTTTTTTAGACAATTTTGTATGTTAATATCCATTTGGTGAAACAAAAAATCTGAAGTTATGCACCATAACTCATGTTCCCTGAAGGAAGGGAACGAGGTGCAACATACTTGCTATGGGAATTGCGCCCCCGCGCGATTACCTGAAGGAATATACTCACGCCTTTACGGCTAGGGGCGTCACCGCCGCACCAGAGGCCCCGCCCTCTGGGTACTTAAGCGGCTTGCGCCCCTCCATCTTTCTCCAAAATTGCACTTCACCGAGCTTTCAGCATTGAAAAGGGCCAGATATGTTGCACCTCGTTCCCTTCCTTCAGGGAACATGAGTTATGGTGCATAACTTTCAGTTCCCTTTCAGTCGGTCTCTCGGTGCAACATACTTGCTATGGGAACGTAATCCATTCACGCCCTTGAAATGCTCAGCAAATTGCATGTGAGAGCATCCGTCCTAAAGGACAGGCATCTCCCAGCTACTTTCTGCAGGGAATGCAGAAAGCACATGCTAAGAGGAAAAAATGTCAAATGCAAGAAACACCAACGTGATGTTTCCACTAGGCATATATATGCATACACCAACCAGAGACAGCTTAAGCGTGCTCCATCAGTGTGAAAACGTCTCATCTCCTTTTCCCAATAGAACATCCTGAGAAACAGGAGGAAAAAATGGACCCACCATGTCACAAGAAATTGGGTGACAGATGTAGAGGTAGAAAAACCCAAGCCAAGCACAGGGTAACCTCTCAGGTCCTTGTTAACTTTGTTCTTTGTTTTGGGACAAAGCAACCAAAGCCTTAGGCTCTCAGCCAGATCCCTTCAGAGGCCAGGCTGAAAGTTGCCACAACTCTGGACGTGGGTGTAGAAGCTGCCCATGCGCCTGAGTCAGTAGGTCCCTGTGAGAAGGCAATTGCCATGGTATCCCAGATAGCATTGAAATCACGTCTTCTGTGGCCACCTTGGGGCTATGAGAATCAAGGAGAGAGCTCCCTGACGTACCCGTTCCAATGTCGCCCCGATCAGAGGGACAGGTGGAAAGGCATAGTAGAGCACCCCTGCAGGCCAATCATGTGCCAGAGCATCCATACCCAATGGAGCGTCTGCTTCCCTCAAGGAAAAGTAGAGGTCACAGTGTGAGCTAGCCCTGCAGGCAAACAGGTCCACAGAGGCTTTCCCAAATCGTGACCAGACCTGTTCCACAATCCGTGGGTTCAGGCTCCATTCTGACGCCAAAAGAGGTCCTCTTGAAAGGGCGTCCGCTCCATAATTTAGTTCACCAGGGACATGAGTAGCCCTAAGTGACAAGATTCTTGGAGCACACCATGTGAGCATTCTCTGTGCCAGTCCTAGGAGGGCCAGGGACCTTGTCCCTCCCTCCCTGTTGATGAAGGACACTGTGGTCCTGTTATCTGATTTCACCAGGATGTGTTGTCCAGCAATCAGACCTTTATTGAAGAAATATTTTAGTGACAGGAATACGACCAACAACTCCAGGAAGTTGATATGTAATCTTGCTTCCTGTTCATTCCAAAGGCCGCAGGCGTTCTAGTTTCTACAGATCGTCCCCCATCCAGTTTTTGAGGCGTCCGTCGTGATGACCACACGAGATGACACCCTTCCCAATGAGACCCCTTATGTGAAAACGGACAAGTCCCTCCAGGGTTCCAGGTCCTCCAGGCACTCTGGGTCTATCCAAACCTTCTCTGCCTGATTAGGCAGGTCAGGTTGTATTTGTTGATTCAGCCATACTTGTATGGGCCGCATTTTCAGTAATGCGTGTGGCACACAGGGAATGGCTGCCGCCAAGAGGCCTAAGAGGCGTTGGCAGGTTTTCATAGGGACCCGTTGGTCCAGTTTAAACCTTTCCAGGCAATGGCGAATGGAGGAAACTCGTTCCTTCGAGAGCCATGCTCTGTACTGGACGTGTCAATCTGTACTCCCAAAAATACGGTAACCCGTGATGGAGTCAAATTGTTTTTTGTAGGTTTATGACAAAACCAAGAGACTCCAGGTGAAGAATCACCCTATAGGAGTGTGACTGGGCCTGCTTTCTGCTTTCAGCCAGAATCAGCAGGTCATCAAGGTAATTCATGACCCTAAGTCCTTGATTCCTAAGAGGGGTCAGGGCTGCATCCAGACATTTGGCAAATGTACGTGGATCAGTATTTAAACCAAAGGGTAAGGCTTTGAATTAATAAGCATTACCCTCGAAGGCAAAGCGGAAGAACTTTCTATGTTTCCTCCACACGCCTATATGAAAATAGGCATCTTTTAAATCCACTGTACATGCGTAGTCTCCAGGTCTCGCAGACTGGAAGACTTGCCCCAGTGTAAGCATCTTGAACTTGAATGTTTTAATCCTCTTGTTGAGAGTCCTGAGATCCAGAATCGGTCTCAGGGAATGATCCTTTTTGGGCACCAGGAAGTATTTACTGTAGTGGCCAGAGCGTAGCTTGCGTCCTGAGACCAGGCTAATCACTCCCTTTTGCAGCATTGTTGAGACTTCCTCCCTCAGCACGTGTGCACGTTTAGGGTTAATTTTAGATTGCAGCACCCCTGTGAAGCGGGGCGGTCTCTTTGAGAACTGCAACTTGAGCCCATGACGTATCGTTGTCATGACCCAATCATTTGGTAGACACGCCTTCCAGGCCTGCGCATGCGCGCTGAGCCTGGAGGGCATGTTGAATTGCTGCTCGTCGTGTTTTAGCGCCGAAGGGGTGACCTTTGACCCCTCTTGCGCTCTTTCGAGCAGGCTGGTCGGCCCGACAGAAGATATTGCGAGATCTGACCGTCCTTGGCAGGGCTCGTGTATCTTGCTGTGGTTCATAGTTTGACCATATGGTTTGTTTATAAAAATGGGACTCAAGTCAAGAACCAGGGCAGTCTGTGCTTTGGTGCTTTTATTTTTGTACATGTCTGAAACAGTGTTTGTTTTGTTTACACATGCAAAGTTCGAGTCATGTTTGGTGCGCGCACACATGCCACTCACTCCTCGTAGTCTTTTACAAGGGGAGACTGGACTCAAGAGGTCAGGTTCCCGTACCACGTGGGCGGGCAAACCTGTAAAATTGTCAGATCGTCCTGTTACATCAGGTTCGAGTCTGTTTTCCACATCGGGTCACTGAAGAGGTCCTTGGCCGGTATTGGAAGGTTTCGCCGCCACCAGCAGGTCTCTTCCGTGGTGGGCCACGCGTGTCTTCCTTTGGGGGTGCAAAGCTTTTCCTGGGCAACCCCTCGCGGAGGGCCTCCGCCTGTGTGCGTCTTTGTTCCAGCCTGGCCTGGACGCGTTCCAATGCTCCCCCGAAGAGTCCCGTTGACTCGATGGGGTGCTGGAGAAAAGTGGACCTCTGGTTTTCTGGGAGGTCCGACAGAGTTATTGGGCGACAACTATTTCCGCCATTGCCTTGGGAAATGGCTATTGTCCCCATCATATGGAGCATGAGGTCCGAGGCACGGCGGGCCTCCTCCATGGCTTCCGTCGCGTCCTGCTCGTCTTTTGTCACCTGGATATGTTGGAGTTTTTCCGCCAGGTATGCCTGCACCATGGTCGATGCGTTCATTGCGCGAGCTGCGAGGCCCTGAGCCTTGTAGCACTTCTCGAATTGTTTATCCGCAGCGCGACAGGCCTTGCTGGGTAGCGTGGGTTTCGTCCCCGTGACTGTGGGGGCCAAGTGAGCCGCCAGAGTCTCCTCTATCGGGGGTGCGTTGGCGAGGCCTGCTGTCTCCATTCCCGCGACGTCAAGGAGTCGGGATAATGGCAGCATGATGGAAGCTCCGGGTTCCGCCCAGGAGCGTTTGAGCTCCATGAGGAAGTCCGGAAAAATGGGCATTTTCTGCGACGTTGTCGATTGTTTCGCATAGAAGTAGCTTCCCGCTAGCCTCGTAGCCTGTTGGCGAGGCGTGGGGTCTGGCCACATGACCTGCAGGGCATCTGCCGCCCGGTGGCACAGGTCAAACAAGGCAGGTACCGACAAGTCCGGTTCCGATAAGATTTGCGCCAGGTTCTAGGAGGAATCAACAGTTTTCCCTTTGTGACCAAATTTGGCGTCTTGGTCAGACACTTCAGGCCATTTGCTTATCCAGGCACCCTAGATAGCAGCTCTCTGCTCCACACAGAGGGCTGTGGTAGCTCGGTGGTCTGTGGTTGTGTCAGGAAAGACATCCGGCATCCAAGTCTTCATGTGACTTAGTTCACTGTGGCGACCCCTAAAGCAGGGTGCACCCAAAAGAGAAAATAAATAAATAAATAAACTTACTGACATTTTGCAGTTATATGAGGTCACTCTCACTGTTACTGCTCTAACTGTTTTTCTACGACTGTAGGACATGTACCATTCTTACCTAAGTCAGCCTTTCAAAATAAATGTATATCCAATTTCAAAGTGCAGTGTAAAGTTTAAAAGCATTTGTTTCTTTACCGTTTTTTATTTTATTTTTTATTTTATTATAAGCCTTTGTGTCATTCAAGTCACAAAGAGGCTCAATATCTCAAGTAATACAAAGAATCAAGTAGAATCATAGCAACTAATCTCCATGCTCAATCATCCAGGTTTAAAATCCAACTGTGTTCAGTCAGGTCATCTAATCAGTAATAATACTGTATATATATTTTTTGTGGAGGCAGAGTTATCTTTGAGGTGAGGGCAGTTCTTGTAATCCTGAGGTTGCGGGTTTGAGCCCAGGTTGCATCAGGACAGGCATCTGGTTTAAAACAATAACCATATCTTCCATGGGAGTTTGCTAACTGTGGTAACTTCTGGAGAATGAAGCGGTTGAAAAAAAAACAACTTTATATTGTTGAGAATTTTTTGCAAACGGTCAAAAACATTTATAAATTAAATTATTTAGCTGCCTAATGTTTGTACAAAAACATCCAAAGTTACACCATTGAGCATGCATAATTATATTTTAATTATAATTATATTTATTCACTTGATTTTACCTATTAGGTTTTTAAACAAATATTGTTATTGAATCAAATCATTTTGGTCTATCAAACTTTATGGTCCATATCTACTGTAAAAGGAAAAACAATTAGTTAAGAAAGTGCATTGCAACAAAATGTCTAAAGAAACATTTTTTAAATTGGTTCTTTGCTAAGTTAGATGTTTGTATTTTTTTTAATGATTGACTGATTCATAGGCCGGTGTTAAGTGGATAAAGAGTTAAAATATGAAACTTCCTCAGTGGGCACAACAAACTTTGGACAAATTAATGTTGAAATCTTTTTTCTTCTTCTTTTTTTTCATTTTTTTTTTCAGACCAAGCAGTTTATTTCTTCAGCTCATTGTTCAATTATACTTCTTCTAATAAAAAAAAACAATAATAAAAAAAAATAATAATAATAAACAGATCTCACTTGTAAATGAGTCTTCAAGGCTTAATGCGATTTATCTGTATAAATAAAAGTAGAATCAAATTGAACAGCAGGAAAGATCACACATCAACACTGTCAATTTAAGAACACCCACTCACACTTACTTGCACATGAAAAAAATAATTGCAGGTTTTTGAAAGCCTTACATAAAACTTTCCATTAAATAAAAAAAGTATAAAAGTTTAAAACTCAACATGGTCTTTATCTTCTTTTTTTTTTACATTTATGAAACAAAAAAGACAATTACACTTATGTCTTCTCCTGTTTTAGTCATAAATGTTTTATGTAGGTCTACATATGTGCAGATTTATGTGTGTGTGTGTACATAAAACTTGTTTGTTTGTATCTTTTTAACAGTTCTTATTTTTTATATATAAATTGGAATAACAAAAACTTGCTCAAAGGTCATGTTTATGGCTAGTATGTTGAGCTGCTGTTCATAATTGTAAAGGAAAAGTTCACATAAGGAGAATCACTTTATCCACTGAATAGCCAGGGTGCTTTTTGAAGCAGCAAACACGTGTGTAAAGTTATAAAAGGACAAAAGATGTATTAAAAAAAGAGGATGTATACCAAACACAGGATACAATGAATGTCTAGAAATAGTGTGTTTAGATTCCAGGTCTTCATAAGTTCACCACATTTCAAATAAATTCAATTAAAACTTGGTTAAAAGGTAACTTGACCTACCATTGCGCTTGGACTTTGCTGGAATTGTTTCCATTTTCTCACATTTGTAACAGACAGCTTAAACTGTCTGACACCAAAGCACCTTTCATGTGCATTATTGTTTATTTTGTCATGTAAATGTTTTATATGAATACAGTTGAGATCCATTGCATTTGATGCCAAAAAACTGCTGCATTTATAAAGATGTGGATGTTTTGTGTCGAAAACTTGAAAAGTTCCTGGTTTCCAAAGTGTTTTGATGTGACTTCTGAGATTACTAACTGCATCACACATATGAATCATTCCTGATACATGCTACACAGCATAGTGGCACACAAGTTAGAGCTGTCTTCTAGAAATAAGAAGGGCACAAGATTAAACTTGGCTGGAGCCTTTGCATGTTGTCTTGTGCAGTAGAGTTGCATTTGAGCCTAAAACCAGAGACGTGCTGGACTGGGTCGGTCAATGCGAAAACAGCTACATGAGCTGGGAACGGTCTAGTGGAAAAAAGTGGTACTGCACCATTTTTTGCCTAAATGAAAAACGGTCATGTCTGAGCCAAAACTTGGTCTAAAAATATGGGAAAAAATCCATAAACAAGTCTCACCTCTCTATTAGTTGCAGGGCATGCAAATTAGGCAAAACACTAACTTATAGACCGGAAAACATGGTATTATTACTTAATTTACTTTAATTAGTACTTTTCACTGGTTTACATGTTTAGAGCTTTATTTCTTGCTTTGGGTTTTCTCTACTGTGACGCTGGACTTTCTGTGTTAAACAATTGCTCTCATCTGTCTATGGAGCGTGGCTGAATCTTTTACATGATCTGTCTCTTTAGATACACTTTTATTTTTTGTTCTTTCACAGTCACCAAAGCATCAAGAGTAAAGTGTATTGACACAGTAACATGTTGCTTCTTTCCTGTCCAACCCTTGTTTCTCGACAAGAGGGGAGCCCATGTTCTGAGTTCATCACAGTATTGGTTGACATGTTGGTGCGTTCTTGCTTTTCCCAACTACCAGCAGCGTATTATGTATATATTTTTTTGTCTTCCTACTTGTTGCACAAGAGCTAGTGTATACAGTAAAATGTTTAACGTGCACGCTCAAACAGTTGTTGCAGTCTGGATTGCTGTTCGGTGCAAAACAAATTCTAACTTGACAAACTCATGATTGTTTCAACAGAGCGACAAAGAATTCTCGGCAACGTCTGTTTCTTTTTCATTGGTCAGTCGTTGTTTCAAAAAATAAACTCTAAATGGCACTCCGTGTTGCATTATAATGATCATTTTTCTGAATTTTGGGGGTTTATTTTGTGGATTTTCACCCTCAGCTCCAAAAGGTCGCAGTACCTAATCCTGCTGACATTTAGAGCATTGATGATATTCCCTCACATATCAATTTCACCTATTTTCTCATCATTCTCGTTTCCCCCTAGCAGAAAATGGAATCATTTGTGCTTTCAGCAATTTGTTATTGATTGGGAGAGCTCTGGAAATAGAGGGTTGCCATTATAGCAATGCTGCAGCTACAGTTAAATTGAGTTTTAAGCAGGCCTGCAAATGTATCATTTCACAGCCATAACACAAAAGCTTTTAAATCCATGAACCTCAAGACGGATCAAATGCCTAAAAATACCGGTTTTCTCTTCATATTTAGAGCCATTAGAATGTCTGTCGTTAAGAGGTTTTCTGTAATTCTGTAGCATGTGACAGTATGCGGCTGCGTTTCGGAGAAAGCACAGTTGAGATCAATAGTCCGGCTTACATCAGCCCTGTCTGAAGCGTGCCATTCTGTCACTGTGGGACACAAACTTTGATTCAATATGTCGTTGTCTGGCTGTGTGATAACCAGAGCTGCACCTAAGAAACGTAAAATATTATGCTGGCTAGATATATGTGTTCTCTATTTACTTTCGGAAGCATTGAGGCAATCGATATATGTCTAAACACACAGGTGTTTAGATGAACACAAACGAGTGAGAGAAGAAAAACCTACACCCAACCATTTGTATCGATGCCGGTCGCAGAGAAGTGGTGAACTGTATTTTCCGCACTCGACATCTGCCCCTGACTTTCGGAAGCATTGAGGCAATCGATATATGTCTAAACACACAGGTGTTTAGATGAACACAAACGAGTGAGAGAAGAAAAACCTACACCCAACCATTTGTATCGATGCCGGTCGCAGAGAAGTGGTGAACTGTATTTTCCGCACTCGACATCTGCCCCTGAGCGCCTTCTTGCCTCGGACTCAGGAGACTTTTACAGTAGGACCGCCTCAGGCTTAGTCTTCACCCCATCATCCCAGTTCTCATGTGGCTGAGATACCAAAGAAACTAAGTATGCAACACCTTGTTTCTCCACCACTCAGAAATAACACCACCTTTTATTAATGAATTAGTAAATATCCAAACACTTTTTTTTCTTCTTCTTCTCTTTTTGTGGATCAAGGATCAGGAGGGCTCATAAAAAAGTAGCACTACGTACTTTCCTCCGAAAGCTCAGTCCTGTCTGATTGTTCAGAGAAATGTTGCTGAGTTGTATTGGTCGTGATGAAACCACTGCTTCCAGGAGTTCAACTGGTTGGATGTCCTAAAACTCTTCGGTTCTGTAACACTTCCAGCTTCCATTCTCCTTGTTGATGCCGTCTCCACATCAGTCAGACCATTGCAACAAATGGTCAGCTATTGCACGCATGCTTCATAACTGGAAAGTAAGTTGCAAAATTGGAGTATTGCAGGTGTTTTCTTAGAATATTTTTTATTTTCTGTTCAGTAAAGAGTTGCTCAAAAAAACTTTTTGTTATGTCGAGGAAAACACACGGCAATGGGCTTAATGCATTTTACTGCAGTTTTAACCGGGGTGGAATTGGGCTAATGGTAAGATTACCTTCAGTTCCAGTAAATGCATGTTACTTTGTTGATTTGTCTGATACATGATTGTTTGTGATGCAACTACAAAACTATTTTACTTTTTAAAGCTTTTCCGCATGAGCTTTACAGATCACTTTCAGCTGGTTTAGTGTGATAGATCAACTGGTATGGGAAGGCCAGACATCTCTCCCCACAGCCGCTTCCAGCTCTTCTGGAAGGACTCCAATGCGTTCTAATGCTGAGTTCCCACCAAACGCGTTTCAGGCAGCCGAAGCAGCCACTTTACATGCAAAATAATAATAATAAATAATAATAATAATAATGAATTCCATTTATAATGCACTTTTCATTAATAAAAATCTCAAAGTGCTATGTGGAGGAGCGGCGCCTCGCGGCGAAGCGTGACGCGGCACGGTTTGAGCAGTCCGAGCAGCGTGGCACGGTGCGGCAGGTCTTTTCCGCACACGCGACGTATCCAAAGCAGCCGAGGCGTCGAGCAGCCAAAGTTCAAATATTTGAACTTTGGCTGCTTGACGCGTCGCAGCAACCAATCGGGAGAGACTCTGCTATGTGATGATGCAACAACGACGGGACTTTTTTTTGACTTTTTAAACTTAGCTCAACGAGCCTCCATGAAGAAAACAGCCTCCGGTAAGAAACTTGGCATTTTTACAGTTGCCGCTGTCCGCTCGAGCGTACGATCACCCCAAACATAAAAAAAACGTTTAAATCTCAACAAAGACTTTTAGAGCTGCAGTTCGGCTCGTAGAAAACCCAGTCAAGTAGTAACGAGGCTCACGTACAGCTGATTTTATCTGCCCGGTGTACAAAAACAAAACAAACCGACCGGAAAAGGAGCTTGACGCTGCTCCCACTGCGCATCTGCAGACGCGTTCGGTGTGAACAGACATCTGGTGACAAGCAGCAAACACAGTGCGTTGGGAGCTTTTTGACGAGTTTGGTGGGAACCCGGCATAAGCCAACCAAGAGACATATAGTCACTCCAGCGTGTCCTGGATCTTCCTCCCAGTCGAACATGCCTGAAGCATCTCATCAGGAAACATCAGGAAACATCAGGCAACATCAGGCAACCTCAGGAAACATCCTTACCAGATGCCTGAACCACCTTATCTGGCTCAATTCGATGTGGAGGAGCAGCGGTTCTACTCTGGGTCTCTCCTGATGACTAAACTTCTCACCCTCTCTCTAAGGGAGAGTCCAGCTACCCTGCAGAGGAAACTCATTTCAACTGCCTGTATCTGCAAGCTCATTCTTTCGGACACTACCCAGAGTTCGTGACCATGGAGGAGGGTAGAAACGTAGACCGACTGGTAAAAAGAGCTTTTCCTTACTGCTCCGCTCCCTCCACCACAATGGACCAGTACAGAATCTACAATACTTCAAATGCTGCACCAATCCGTCTTGTCAATCTCACGCTCCATTCTTCCCTCACACATGAACAAGACCCAGAGATGCTTGACGTTATAGCGGTCATTTCTAAGCTGAGCCCGGCACCGCCTGACCCGGATTCGGACTGGGTTGGCCCATAATAACATGCTTAATGTGCAGGCCGGGTCGGTGTTGGGCTTTTTATTGTGAGAGGGATGCACGCGGCTGACCCTCCAATTATATGCCAACATGGCTTGCCATACTACCACCAGCCACACGCAGCCATTTGACCGCGCGCTGACCGGCTGGTTGAAAGAAGTAAAAAGTTCAGTTAAGCTTCAGACGGACTACTGCCAGTGATCCATCAGTCCAAATGGATATTTGTTCAGTCGCTGCAGTCAGCGGACGTGCGTGGCTGATGACCCAAACAGTTCACAAAATATCTGACATGTGAGAGCAGGGTCCAATGCAGGCAGAAGCAGGAATTTAATGCACTTTGATGGCTTCTCAGCTCCGATCTTCACCCCCTTTACTCAGACGTGCATGTCCATCAACTGTTAATAATAGTCAGTGGTATAATCAGTCAAAGCTTAATTAAAAATATCAGGGGGGGTTGGGTTCAGACCTGTAATTACTATTAATTCATCTGATCGAGTGGGATTCGGAGATGATGGCTGCGGGCCGGGTCAGATTTTTTGGACCTTAGTGCAACTCTACTTGAAGTCCTCCACTTGAGGAAGAACCTCACCTTCTATCCATGTACAACAATCCACCTTTTTCCCTTTAAAAATTCACAAGAATGTATAATAGAACCCTGTGATGGACTTGCAACCTGTTCATGGTGTACCCTGACTCTCGCACAGTGATGGTTGGACATTGGCACCAGTGACTCCCATGACCCAAAAAGGAAAACGCAGGTGAAAGAAAATGGATGGATGGATGGGTAATAGAATGTTTTATCTCATGATACTTTTGTTATAATGTTTTAAAAAAACTAGAAAAAGCAAATTTTCAGACCATTCTGCATCGAAAATATTGATGCAATTTACACATCCATCCATACCAACTTTTAGTGTATGGTAGCAGGAAATCTGGTACCTATCTTCAGCGGACATTGGCTAAAAGGCGGGTTAAACCATGGACAGGTTACCACTCTTTATTAACTTACCTTGTTCTGTAAGGTGCGTTTTTATTAGGAACTGGCAGTTCATCATAAAAAAGACCAAACTCCACAGGACAGTTTAGACACTATGTTGCTTTGCTGTGATAGAAAGTTAAAATACTTGTTTATGTTTATGTTTATTAAATTTGTTCATTTTTTTACAAAAGAAACAATACAAGACAATCTCATAAATGATATTGTACAAAATATAAAAAAAATGAAAGGTAGCAGAAAGAAGAATAAATCTTATTATATCTGCCCCTTACTTCCAACAATCAGATTAAACAACAATAATCAACCATGTAAACAATAATAATCTTCAACCAACTTTTTTCCAACAATCAGATTAAACAATAATAATCTTCAACCAACAGTACAAAATGACTAACTCTTTCTAATTTTCTAACTAATACAATACACATTACGCTATTTCACATATATTTTTTTAACACATTTGTTTTGATCATTTTCTTAAAATACTTGAAGGAAACCCACAGAGAAGATGTGGGAACTTGTCAAAGAAAGTTCTGCGGAGCTGAGGTTTGAATGACAAACAGTTTGTGGTTTAATGATATGCCATCAAGTTGACATGGTTCAAAAAATAAATAAAACAGGTGTTAAGGAGCCAAGATGGTCTAGTGGCAGGGCTTTTGACTACGGATCCGAAGGTCGCGGGTTCGCGCCCCGGCCACTACCCAGCTTGGGGTGTCTATGAGTGCACACCTATTTCTCCAGCTCCCCGAGCGCTTTCGGGCTGCTCACTGCACCACCTGGTAGGTGGTTGGGTTAAATGCAGAGACGAATTTCGTCTGTGTATGGGAACATACGCAGATGACAGGAATAGACATTATTATTATTATTATTATTTTATTGTGTAAGTGAATAACTTTGTAGTATTTTGTGAATCCTTTGGAGCATTTACATTTATATTGCGGTACAAATGTATGCAAATATTTATTTGAACATGTGTAATAGTCAGTTGATGAGCAGAACAGCATTTTTTGACAATTGCTGTCTTGCCCAGCCCTTATCAGCTTTGTCTTACTTTTGTCTAAAGGTTAGCCCTAAGTGTTTGGATGTTGACCAGCAAAGAGTAAGTGTGTGTGT
>JBBPBX010083728.1:0-15458 GCA_038048925.1 Garcialebias charrua
TTATTTGTTTGTGTAAATTTATTTTGTAATAATATGTTTTGGAGACGGTGGGGGAGTGGACTTAAAAGGAGGAGGAAGTGACGGCGCTTGCTCTCTCTCTCTCTCTCTGACTCACCTGGGAGTGCGCACCTGCTGAGAAGGATTTGGCGTGAGGCCGTTGCCCTGGACTGCCTGTGGACTGTGTATCACCTAGAGTTGGGATCGCGGTGGATCAGTAACTTTTCCTTTACCCAGGACTGCAGGGGAGGCACGCTAAAAGGACCTTGAGACTCTGGTGAGATTGTTTCTTTTTATTTCGGCGCGCCGACGCCTGGATGGATTGAGTGGGCGTTTCCTCATCCTGCTTCAAACAAACTTTTTATCTGAGAGAGCATTTGGACTGAAAGTTGGTGCAGTTTGGGTTTTAATTTGGTTTATGGGGTTTGTCTGCAGCTATGTAGATGTTGGGAATGCTGCAGATATGTAAATGGTGGGGGAATGAAGCGTTCGGGTTTGTTTATGTGCACAACTGATTTGTTTGTTTAAATTGGGTATTAAATGTCATCACATGGCTAATATCAATAGATGTTTATGAGAGTTTTCTTGTATGTGGGGTGAATTATTTTTCTGTTTACTGGTTTATGCTTTCTGCTCAACCTTTATACGTTTTAAGCGCCGTCAGCTCCAGGCACTGCCCCTGACTAATTTAGCGTATGTAATAATTAGTCCCCTTTTATCCTAGCGGTGGGGGGGCAGGTTGTTATAACCAGAGCTTGATGTCACCTTGCCAAAGCGTTCTGCAGCTCCTCGTCCTTTTTGGCAAGCTGAGCTTTGAGGTCAGCGATCTGGGCCTGCAGGTCTGCTATCTGCTCCTGTAGGTCATTAGACTCCGCCTCCAACTTCCGCTTCACCTTATCCAGCTCCTGACGGGTCTTTTCTTCTTTTTTCAGACGAACTAAAAACAGAAGAAAAAACACTCAGAAATCTACTTTAAAAAACTTATAACGGTTTTTCCAACATATAACAACTGCTTTGTGTGTTTAATTAAAATTAATAGGAAAAAATACCTTCCAATTCTGAGATCATAGACTCGTGTTTATTTTTGAGCTTAGTGAGGTTCTTCGATTTCTCCTCCTCTTCTGCCAGGTTGGCACTAAAGTCCGCAACTCTTTCCTCCAACAGCTTACGCTCCTAAATCAGCCAATAAACTGAATAAAACAATCCACTGAAATCTGATTTAAACAGTTTGAATTTTTAAAGCTGACCTTCAGAAGCTTGTTGTGATGGTCCTCCATCACCAGAACGTCATCCTCCAACTTTTTAATCTTTCCCTCACAAGTAACCTTTTCCAGCTGCAGCTTTTGACGGGCATCTTCCTCCTCTTCTAAATGTTCCTCTAGTTCCTACAAATCAAAATACCCCCCAACCGTCAGATTATGCATTAGTTTCCTAATTCGTCAGAAAGAAAGAAGCTGAGCACAGAAGAAAACAAATAAATAAAAACAAGGGAAAGCAAGTGATGTGCAGACCTGCATCTGCTGCTGCATCTTCTTCTTATCCAGCAGCAGTGCCTGCGCACGTTCTTCCTCTTCATCCAGCCTGGCCTCCATCTCATGAAGGATCTCTTCCAACTCCTGTTTCTTTGATGCCAGACGGACCCTCATCTCCTCAGCCTCTGCGTACAGCTCCGTCTCTGCCTGAAGCTGCTCCTGTAGGGCGTTCCTCTCCTCAATAATCTGTAGAACACAGAGTTTGATGCGTTAATAAGATATGTTCTGCAAATCAATCCTACAAAGGATAAAGCTCAGTTACATGGCTGTGACATAGTTCATCCTTTACCTGCGCATGTTTCAAGGTGACTTCTTTCAGCTCGGACTCAAACTTTAACGCCACTTCTTTGGATTTCTGCAGCTCTTCGTCCTTCAGACCCATCTCCTCCTCCTGTCGGGTCACTTGCAGCAGAGGCTTGACCTGTAGTTCAAAAGAATTGGCACCAGTTAATTCTAAATAAAAATATAAAAGGTCCTGGAGAAACTATGACGGGGACTGCCACGTGCCATTTAAAATGTTTTATTTTATTGTACTGTGTTGGGGTTCACTCTCAGCTACCACCATACCAAATTTCAGCTCTGCATGTGTAAAAATAACAGCGTTAAAGTTTGAATTTTACTTTGAATTCAGTATTTATGGGGCATTGCTGTCAGACCAAATTTCAGCTTAATATTTAAAAAAAATGGCTGATTTAACAATAACCTACAGCTACACCAGAAATTCTAGTGGAAATGCAACAAAAATGCCTACGTTTTGATAGATAATATGTACGTGTATCTGGTAGGAAGAGGTTTTCCGATGAAAAAACTGAGTTTTGTTCAGAGAGCTCTCCGCTCTAGGTCATGTGACCTCACTGTGGCGGTTAGAGGCCGTGAAGAGTTCTGTCAGTGTTTTTCAATGAGAAAAATGGCGTCTTTGTTTGCAAATTACGTCACCATTGTAACTCATAATGCCAATAAAATAGCACATATCACAGTGCTGAGCTGGTAGTTTTGATACAACACGTGTGCACAATGCAGTTTGGTCTGTATTAAAGCTGATAGTAGAGCAAGACCCTTTTCAGGTGCTGCACCATAAAAATACAGGCCAAGACACAAGATGAGCATGTAGCTGACCTTCGTGAAGAGCCTCCACCACTGCCAGTTCCTGAGTTTAAGGTAAGCAGCACAGTTCCGCTGGATCACTTTCATGGCTGTTAGCTGTTGTTGCCTCTTGGCAAATGCCCTTTAAAATACAACAGACATAAAAAACACTACATCATGTCTGATTTAATGCAACATACCTGTTTGTCTATTCAGAAATCAGGGAAAATGGCAAGAGTAACAGTTATAAAATCATTCCCTAAATGCTATGTGGTGCATCACAAACAACTTAGTTTATTATTAGAGGGAGAAATCCTGAGCGGAGGCTTGAATGTTCATACTTTCTGGCTAAGAAGCCTCTGGTCTGAGCCTGGAAAGCGATGATGACCACGGTGATCTTCAGATCCCTCTCCTCCTCCAGCTGGGCGAGCACTCCGGTGCGGAAGAACATTTTACTCTGTCCAATCCTGTACAGGTTGGGGTCCAAGTCCAAATGTTTGATCTGCACGAGCATGAGATCAGTGGCATGAGTAATGCTTTGAGTGTAGTATCTAAGGAGAGAGACATTTTAAATATATGCGCCCACCATGAGGCAGCAGGCTTGTTTGCCATCCATGAAACCTTTGGGGATGGCACTTGCGGCCAAGATCTCATATCTGTAAAGAAATAGATTTTACATTTAGTGCAGACTTACATTTGTATTATAAACTGCTTTTGAACTTCTACTTAAGTTTTAAATTCACCGTTGGCGGAACTCCTGGAAGACTATTCGATTGGGGAAACCTTGTCGACAGATTCGGATTCCCTCCAGCACACCGTTACACCTCAGCTGCTCCAGGACCAAGTTGGCATCCAGCTTTCCTGCCTGAACAGACCAAGTATTATCAACAGAATCAACTTGGATTTCTGACTTTTTATAGTTAATTCATGCTCTATAAAACAACATTTGTTTAAAAAAAAAAATATATATATATATATATACAGTATATACACACTGTATATATAAGACATACCCTCTTCTCATGGTTTGGTATGATGCATCTGACAAAGTTGGGTTGAGTGTTGTGCAGCGTGGTCATGAGTTTTGCCAGAGACTCCTTGTAAAGTTGTCCTACTGTGCGGAACATTCCCTTCTTGGTCTTTGAAGTGCTGGGCATGGAGCTGTCCGTCATCTTGGCTATTGTGTCAAGACCCACCACTCTGTCCGCTGAACCACACAACCAAACAAAACAATGAATGAATGGTTTGCGTTTGGAACTACAAACCAGATTCCAAAAAAGTTGAGACACTAAACAAATTGTGAATAAAAACTGAATGCAATGATGTGGAGGTGGCAAATGTCAATATTTTATGCAGTCCAGATCTTTCACCTATAGAGAACATTTGGTGCATCATAAAGAGGAAGGTGCGACAAAGAAGGCCCAAGAAGACGATTGAACAGTAAAGGCTGGTTTATACTTCTTGTCGCACGTCTTTTACCCCCCGTTGAGTGAAAAAAAGTTGCGCAACTTCCGTCTGCACTCCCGCTGCGATCCCCCGGTGACAGCAGTCTTGTACATCGCCCCCAGTCAGCACTGCGAGACGCGGACAATGCGGCTCGCAGCGTGTGATTGGTTCAAAGTTTGTGGGCGTTTTTTTGTTTGGATGTCCATGTCCATATTACTCTTTTAGAAGCCGGTTTTTGTTTTTGCTTTGACATGGATAGTTTTGAAGAGAAACTCACCGAGGCGGTCCGGAGCGGGGATCCTGGAGGGACCAATCCAGTTCCTCCGTTATACCTGTCTTTGCAGTGGCTGGACACATACATTAAACACCGGGGGACGACTACAAACATTACAACAGCCGACATAATAAAAAATGGACCTTGAAAGAGCAACACGCCTCGGTGTCTCACTGGAAACGCGTAGGGTTTCCGCTCCAAAGCTTTTCTCGACTCGGGTTCGAATCTCACCTGGTTGAACTTATTTTACGTTTGTCTTTTATTGGATAAAAAAAAAGGAGTTAATATGCCTGTGGTTAACACAAACTCCTTTTTTAAAATCCAATAAAAGACAAACGTAAAATAAGTTCTACCAGGTGAGATTCGAACCGAGTCGAGAAAAGCTTTGGAGCGGAAACCCTACGCGTTTCCAGTGAGCCACCGAGGCGTGTTGCAATTTTAAGGTCAACGTTTCCTTTAAACAATCCACCCCTCATAAATTTCTGGCTACGCTCATGAGAACGGACTCACAAATCGAGGTAATGGAGCCTATCATTATATTAAATCCGTTTGTCCTGATAAAACATGCAGTGGGAGTGCGCGTGACGTATGCAGTGGGAGGGAAGAGGGAGGGATTATCCCCACGTCTTTTAGAAGTATAAACACTCAATGCGGTCGGTGACACACACGCAATTACGTCATCGCTGGGTTCACTCAACGGGGGGTAAAAGACGTGAGACAAGAAGTATAAACCAGGCTTAAGAGGCCTGTATTAGACATGAATGGGAGAGCATTCCTATTTCTAAACTTGAGAAACTGGTCTCCTCTGTCCCCAGACGTCTGTTGAGTGTTGTAAGAAGAAGGGGGGATGCCACACAGTGGTAAAAATGGACTTGTCCCAACTTTTTTGGGATTTGTTGACGCCATGAAATTTTGAAACAACATATTTTTCCCTTAAAATGATACATTCTCTCAGTTTAAACTTTTGATCTGTGATTTGTGTTCTATTCTGAATAAAATATTAGATGTTGGCACCTCCACATCATTGCATTCAGTTTTTATTCACAATTTGTTTAGTGTCCCAACTTTTTTGGAATCCGGTTTGTAGATACCTCTGAGCATATTTTGTAGGACAAACGTCGCTGGAGTTCATGTTTTGCTTTTGAATAAGGATTTTTGTTTTGTTTCCTGCGTGCATGGCCCGAGAAAAATTCAGACATCTCACCATCTTTCCAGAGGTCTTGCACAAACTGACTGGACGAATTGCTGAGCAGTGCTGTAACATTGTCGTTTAGGGGATCCATGTTCTTTGTCAGCCAGGCTGTGGCATTATAGTCCACCTGAAAAACAAAATAACCACCTTACGTGAAGTTATGTGAAAAGAAGAAGAGCTATGCATCTTCACTCACCTTCCCAGCATAGTGAAGAACGGAGAACTCAGTTTTGTCTTTAAGCTGCTTAGGTTTGGCAAATTTCATGTGGTTTCCTTGAGTGTTCATAAGTTTCTCTACAAAAGAAACATCGGTGGCTTTTGGGAACCAACACTCTTCATCCAGCAGGGCCAGAATGCCTGGAGGGTTATTCTGCAGAGACCACACAGATCAACAACAAATGTGAAATAGAGAAATTATATTTCCTGCGAAAATGCAGTGTGAATGCTTGCTGACCAACTTGCTGAAAACCAGCTGAAATTATTAGCTAAAAACATGCTGAAATGGAAGAATAAGCCTAAGTTAGCAGAAGAAATCAGAAAGAACACATACTTTACTTGCTGAATTTGGTTCAAATACCGGTAAGCAGAAATGAGCACAAAAATTAGTAAACGAGCTAAAAAAAAAGCTGAAATTAGCAAGAAATAGTTGAAAAGTAAGAAAGAAGCTTAAATCACCAGAAGGAATAATTGGAGTACAATTGTGCCCAATTAGGCTGAAAGAAGCGCAGAAATGTGTACAAAATTTTTTTTTCGGAAAAAAGCGGAATTTAGCAAAAAACAGCCCAATAGTAACTAAAAAGGCAGAAAGAAGCTTAAGTAACCAGAAGGAATTGGACAGAGCACAATTGTGCTGAAAGAATCAGAAATTAACACAAAAAGTGATTATCTGAAAAAACTGAAATAGGTAAAAAAAAAAGAAAAGAAAAAAAGCCAAATAGTAGCAAAAAAAAAGCAGAAAGAAACTTAAATTACTAGAAGGAAGTGGAGAGCACATTTTTGCTGACTTAGTCTGAAAAAAGTTTAATGAGTGCCAAAAATGAGGAATTACTGTAGCTGGAAAAGCTCAAATTAGCACAAAACAGCAGAATAGTAGCTGAAATAGCTGAAAATTGCAGAAATAAGCTGAACAGAGCATAATAAGATGAAAATAACAAAAATAAGTTAGAAGAACACAAAAATGTTGTAGTTGGCAAAATAAAGCTGAATGGAGCACAAAACAGCTGAAAAAACCCCAAGCTAAAATTAGCAGAAAAATGTTTAAATTACCACAAGGAATCGTAAAGATGCTGAACCAGAACAAAACGTGAATAATTCAGTAAAAGGTTGTAAACAGATCTAAAGATGTGAAAGATTAAAATGAGCTCAATTTGTTTCTGATGAGAAAAAAAGTGACAGAAAGTCTAAATATAAAAATAAAAAAAACTAAATAAAACTGCACCAGTACCAAAAGTCATAGCATCCCTCTCCTGAACGAGCTGAACTTTTTGATATATGATTTGTTGAAATGGCACAAAAACTGTGGAACGAGAAAATTGCCGAAAAATGTACAGAAGAAAAATGGATCACAATAGTGTGAATGAGTCATAAACATTCACCCAAATAGAACCTAAAGACACGTCTGTCAGAAACAGCATAATCTTTAATAGCAATGCCTTAAATATCAGTCGTGTTTTTTATTTTTTAAAAACAGACTCTGTAATACTTGCCGGCCTCTCGATGAGTTCAATGCAGGGCTGTAAGTCGAGACCGAAGTCAATGAAGTGCCACTCGATGCCCTCCCTCTGGTACTCCTCCTGCTCCAGAATGAACATGGTGTGGTTGAAGAGCTGCTGCAGCTTCTCGTTGGTGTAGTTGATGCACAGCTGCTCAAAGGAGTTGTCCTGCAAAATGAAGACCAATATCACATGCATTGTATGTTTTGGTGTTTAAAAAATTTACTTGTGCACATATGAGCGAAAAGTCTTGCAGATAAACATGTTTATACTTCAAAGATCTCAAATCCAGCAATATCAAGGATTCCCAGGAAGGAGGCTCCCTGTCGTTTGGTCTTGTCCAGGGCTTTGTTGACGCGGCCCAGGATCCAGCGAAACAGTCGCTCATAAACAGCCTTAGCCAACGCTTCAATAGCAAAGTCAGCCTAAAAACATAAATAAATAAATAAATAGATTATGGTAAAAGCTTCAAATAATCTGAAAATTGATTTGCTGTCTAAACGTTTTATAGCATGTTGTACGTGTACGAACCCTTTATGTTAGAGAAGTGTTAAAATCCAATTGAAGTCTATAGTCATACTACCGTTTACATTCACTGTTTACATTTATTAATACCGTTTACATTTATTACTACCGTTTACATTTATTACTACTGTTTACATTTACACTACTTTTATATCTACACTACTGCTGCTGATACATATACAGTATTCTCTGACTAGCCTTATTTAAGGATGCCCAATGTGCCTTACTGCATATGCCACTTTGCCTCTATACCAACATCAACTACCTCATACATATACTGTGTACATTAACTCATATGCTGCTTTGCCACTCTTTGCAAATGTCAATGCTAGAACCTTCAGTTTATTTTATAGATATACTTTTTATACTTTTTATACTACTATGCAAAAACTCAGGACAGTATTACACTTTTATTATTTCATTTTATGCTTATGTTCATTAAATGTTTAGTGTTTTAGTGTTGGTGTAAATTTTCATACTTTTATACTACTATGCAAAAACTCAGGACAGTGTTACACTTTTACTATTTTATGCTTATGTTTATTAAATGTTTCAGTGTTTTAGTGTTTAAATGGTTACTGTTGCACCGAGGGACTGAGAGAAACGCAATTTCAATCCTGTGTATGTCCTGTACATATTGCAGTTCTGACAATAAAGTTGACTTTGACTTGACTTTGAAGTCAGTAGGTGTGTCATTAAAAAGAAGTCTATTGGCGCAAACTGTCATTCAGGTGACAAGTGTAGGACAAAAGAAATTAACAATTGTTTGACCCTTTACAGTACTCTGACAATTGGTACAATCCACTGCACGTTTATGGACAACTATCTACAGTACCTGCTCCTTGGTCTGTGCCTTCTGCACCACCTCCCTGCCCACTTTAATGCGAGGGGTGAGGATGGCTCTGGTGAAGTCCGTCACATTGATGCCTTGCAGGTGACACACCTTCTGAGCCGCTGCAGAGACAAAGTCAGACGTGTGCTAAACTTCTAAAAACAAAAAGTGAATTTTAAGACATGGAACTGGGAACGATAGCAGAATATTAACGAATGTTGTACGTAGGAGAAATATCTAACCGGTGTTGTCTGGCATGGTGGCCTGCTCTTGGTTTCTCTCTTTTTTGAATGCAATGTTTCCCAGCTGCATTACTGTGGAGCACACCTTCAGTATATCTGCAAAATACAAAAACATACTAATAAAACTCAACAGAACAGGACAGCCACAGTATCCCATACATCAGGAGGTGCAGCCAACAGAAACAGAATTACAACTTGATCCTAGAAAAGAAAAAAAAACATTAAGATTGTGAGCAACGTATGGAGTTCATTATTGATACCGATTCTCTCCTCATCGGTTAAGCCCATGATTTTCATCGCCTCCATGGTTTCCTCAAACATCTCATCATCTTGCTGACCAGGGAGCTGAACATGACCCAAACTCAGGAAGCGGTAATTGCTGAAGGGTTCCAGAAGAAGTTCCTCTGAAAATAAAACGGCACAAATCAAGTCATTAAGTTCTGGCAAGTATTTTTTAACAGCATTCACAACTGTGTCTTCTCAGCTGATGCATCTTGTTTTGATAGATTATATCTCTATGTAAGAAGATGTCTAATATCTCTATGTAAGAAGATGTCTAATACTTACAAATGAGTTTATAAAATAAAATACACATTAGCTTATCTTACCATGCGCTTTGTCCTTGGCGCCAGCAATCATGTAGTAGAAGATGTGAAAAGCTCTCTCTGTCTTTGCCTGTCGGATACAGCGAGACTTTTCCAGCAGATCTGAGAGCAGAAACTTGTTAAAGATTTTAAATGTACTTCTTTACACATAGACTTTAGTTTATGCCCAGATTTAAAAAAAACACTTAGCTATGTTTGTAAAATCATATGTTCTGTGAGAGAATAAGGGTAAGAAGTGCATCAGTAAGTGAATGAATCTTGACCACGGGACAACTTGAAGTTAGCTTTGGGAGCTAAAGGGCTATTTCATAAATGTTTTGGCATTTGCTTCACCTTAGATCAATGGTTTCAAAACAAAATACTACAGTAGTCCCTTGTTTACCACGGGGGTTTGGGACCCCCCGCCCCGCCGCGATAAGTGAAAAACCGCGAAGTAGGGATACAGTAGTCCAAGTTCAAGTAAACATTATTGTCATTACCATCT
Organism: Garcialebias charrua; assembly: GCA_038048925.1. Lineage (NCBI taxonomy): Eukaryota > Metazoa > Chordata > Actinopteri > Cyprinodontiformes > Rivulidae > Garcialebias > Garcialebias charrua. Next base: position 9,925 of record JBBPBX010083728.1, read on the forward strand.
CATGTGGTACATGAGATAGAACAAAATTATGTACACAAGTAGTAGTAGTTGTAGTAAGTAGTAGTAGTATATTTTAGTATTTACTGTAGTAGTAAGTACGGTAGTAGTTACTTTATTTTAGTATTTATATATAGGTGTATATTAAGGCGATTTAAACTGTTCCCACACTCTTGCAAAGTCCCTAACAATTTTCTAAACTCTAAACACTCTAAAAGAGCACAGCATGTCATGATCTCAGCTCTCTGCCACCTGCCAGCGCTTTCGGCCACGTCCACTTCTCCGCTGCAGAGCGGAGATCTGACACGCTGCAGGAGGAAGCTTCTGCAGCTGTGGGCTGCACACAGGTGCAGCATGTGCTAAATGATTTTAAATAATTTATTTTAAATAAAAATGATCAGAGGCTCATCCATCAATCAGCCAATTGTGTGTCATGTCCAATTTTATTTTCAAAAACCACGATAGAGCAAGTCCACGAAAAACTAACAGCAAAGCAGCAAGGGACCACTGTAATTTTACTTGTAAAACCTATTCTAAATTATTTTACATGGAAAACAAATATGTAGAAAAGTTTTGATCAATTAAATCTATATTTTCCACTAAAAGCAGAAGAAAAATGCAGGGTTCAAAGTGTTCGAAAAGCTAAAAATTTAGAACGTTCTACTTCACTAAAAACAGGGTTTTCCCACAGACTTGCCTGAGAATTCAAATAAGTCGTTTTTTTTTTCTATTCCCTGCCAGTATTTATCTATTTCAAAGGATACAAGTCTCAATGTTGGCTCCAACAATGTAACCTGTGACGTCAAAGTTGATGCGGATGAATTTTCCCTGAAAGAGAGAAGGTGTTTCAGTTAGGAGAGTCATAACTTCCAACTTTAAAACAAAACATTTTGTAACTTACAAATCGAGAGGAGTTGTCGTTCTTGATGGTCTTGGCATTTCCAAAAGCCTCCAGGATGGGATTGGCCTGCAGGAGCTGCTTCTCTAGCTCCCCCTGGTGACGAAGGTTGCACACAAAAAATTCTTATTAACCTTTGAGTGGGGAGTGCAGTGAGGGTCGGACATTGAGTGCCCCAAAGATCAGGTTTATTCATCAACATTAACATTTTATAGTGAGCTGTAAATTTTATAATGACAAAAATACTTCAGAAAACTTGAAGAAATAAGAAATTATAAGAGAGTGGAAGAGTTCTGGTACAAAACATTGAATTAATCGTGCTAAACTCAAAATTTTCAGGCTTTAATTTGCTTCCAGCGTGGCTGCAGAGCAAGTGGAGCCGAGTTAACATCAGTAAATGAAGTGGACGGTCCATCACTTGGAATGAAGCTAATCCACTTGATCAAAGTGGTTCTCCCAGTCTGCATCGAGGTCAGCTGGCGCAGACTTCTACGTAAACTTTCTCACTTCAAAACACCCTGTGTGTAAATGAGCTAAAGCCGCAAAGAGGAAAGGAGCAAAGCTTTCTTTTATGGTTAGTGTGCAGACAAAAAACAAAGACTAGTGATAAATATATACACAGACGGATGGTAATTTGACATTTCCCCAGTGGAAATAACCTAACATTTTTTATATCTTCTGTCTGAATATTAGTTGTTTTTTAGAAAAACAAAAGATTCATTATATGAAAGTCAAAGAGTTACTTGAGACAAAAACATGAGATTCAGACCTACTGATGAACTGAAGCTCAAAGATGGCAAAGCAGAGAAGAAGGACCTGTCAAATACAACTACTGTACAGTACTGTGGGAAAGAGGAGAGAAAGAAAAGGCACAGCAAAACAGGGAAAAGAAAAAAGCAGCTGTTGAAACAGAGGTTTGCTCTTTAAAACATTGTTTAAACACAAGTTCTTGGAAACTGATAAGCAGAAGCAGTCAGAGAAAAGCACTCGACAAGGACAGAGCAGATAGGAAAAATGTTCCCAATACTATTTCTGTTCAGACAAAGTCCGTGGGAGCCTCCGGGGCTTACAGAAGACAGTGTACATCTGAAGAGTTTCCTCTGGAGAGCTCAGTGGGTGTGTGGGATCTTTGGCTCACAACTTTCCAAGACAAACCTCCAAAAACAAGACCAAATCGCATCTACTTGCGTGAATGTCTGCAGCACTTTTTGTCTTGTACAAAAAATGAAATCTATTTCACGACATCCAACAAAGTTCAGTCAGGTCCTCTGGATAGTTTCTTTTTTTTTTTTGTTGAGACGTTTTGTCCTTCATCCAAAGGACTTCATCAGTCCGAGGAGGAGCCACAACAAACTGAGCCCCACAAACAGCAAACCCACATAGTGGACCAACCAGTTTGCAGGTAATAAGATGGTTTCTGGGGCTCGCCCTCTACCCTGTCGACTCCTCTGAGGCAGCCATAGCCAAAGTGGTTCAAACCATCAAAGTTCATGCTCAATAATCCAGGTAAAAAGATCCAACAATGTTCAGTTAGGTCATCTGGACGTTTTTTTTTTTTTTTTGACGTTTTAACCTTCATCCAAAGGACTTTATCAGCTTGTTGTGGCTCCTTGGACTGATGAAGTCCGTTGGATAAAGGATGAAACATAAAATTAATAAAAAGAAGCTGTCCAGATGGCCTGACTGAACTTCGTTGGATTTTCTACCTGGATTATTGAGCATGAACTTTGATATTCCACGGCATGTTTCTGTCTGGGCATGATCTTCTGAGAGGAATTTTTGCACAACGCAAAATGCCAGGTCCAAAAAAAACGTGCTACTTGAAAAGATTGTGCACTCGTCATTAGGGCTGAACGATTTTGGAAAATAATCTAATTGCAATTTTTTTTTCTATAAATTGCAATTGCGATTAAAAACGCGATTTAAAAAAAAATCTTCTCAAGTATTTTTCAACAAACAGAAGCAATAAATCAATCTGTTTTATAATAAACAATGTCAGATTTATTTAAAGCAGAGATTACAATAAAGCAAACAAATCTATGCCTTTTCTTTTCACAATTTCTTTTTTTTCTTGTTTCATAAACATAACAGTAAACATGTTAAGTGAACTTCCTAACTACTGTCTGAACTTCACATGATAGTTAATAAATAAATATAAAAAATTAGGTTATAAAAAAAAATTACTGTTTGAAGTTCAAACAGTTCGGTCAGTGATCCCTGTCGGCTGATACTTTGCTTACTTGAAGTTGAAGCACTGGTTGTTGTCATTCTAGCCATGCAACCATCGTAAATGTCTGGTGTTTTTTTAAAGTGTTGATAAAGATTTGTATCACGTGACCAGTCAAATTGCAGCCTTCGCAATTAGAAAATCTCATTTTATCATATTGCGATATTATTGCAAATGCAATTAATTGTTCAGCCCTACTCGTCATCGTACCTGGCAGGTAAAAGAACGAAGAGGAGGGGAAGGGAGGCCGGCGTTGGACAGACAAGAACAGCAAATGGGCATGCTCACACTGTGCTCATTGATCTGTGAGAGACCCTTTCACCGTCAGGGAGGTTTCATCTTGAACTCCACTGACAGAGAAAGGATGTCTGAAAAAGATGGACGGGAAGAGTCAACGTGATGAACCACTGCAGAAGGCAAAACGCACCGTCCATTACCAAACAGTTTGAGGTTTTCAGAAGTGGCTGTAGAGTAAGGACCATGCAATCTGAACTAGCCAGAGTAAAAAGTTAGCACTTTGTTTTGAAAGCCGAGGATACACGTATCCAAGTTCCCAGTAAAAGCCAACATTTTATTCCAGCGAAGAGACTGTTCTAAATCTGCTTTGGTGACAAATAAGAAAAATGCCATCTAACTAATAAAAAATATTAGGATAACATCTTGACCACTAGGGCAAGTAAAATGAAGAGAACTTTGTTTGGGCAACTCTGTGGAAACTATCTTCATGCACTTTTCTAATTTAAGGAATTAAAACACACAAACAGCACACACAAAACCCCACTCCAGGCATTCCCCTTTACTCACGTAGGCAAACTGTGATCCTGATTGCTGCTATTTGGAGGAAACGGCGATATACAGGGTTAAACGGAGTAGTTTTTTTTTGTACACGTTAAGGAGTGAGGGAACTGGTTGAGAGATGTTAACACGAGTGTTCATCACACACGGATACCTACAGCACTGCTGTCCTTCTTCCCTTTGTGTGAGGAGGCCACGACAGCCAGATACTGGATGACCTTCTTGGTGTTCTCCGTCTTCCCGGCACCAGACTCCCCGCTATAGAAAAAAGAAAGAAAGACATTTGTATATAAATACAAATGTGAGAAAATGCTTTAAAAAATGAAGATTAAAGGCACCGACAGGTTCAGTTTTCAGCTCATAACAGCCTTTTTAAATGAGAACTATGTGCCAGAGAGAACTGCACCAAAAAGTAAAAATATTATTGCTCTTTAATATATCAGGACTTTGAAATTAAGACTAAACCGTTTCCTTTATTTTTCGGTTTTAAATCAAAGAGTTACAAAAAGTGAAGCTTCAGAAAATTGTTTAACTTTTTGTTTTTCTTTTTTTGAAATAACTGTTTGACATTTTGGCTTTTTTAACCCCTAAACTAGTTACAGGACATGGAGCGAGAGAGAGAGATGAGCATATTATGTGTACCAAGGAGATTAATGGAGACAACTTTTTACTGCACAAACATTTAAGTGCCATCCTGTAATGTCAATGAGCTTCCAATTTATGAGGCGTTATTAGGCATTCCCCTCAAATTCACCGCTCTCGCTGGCCTCCCTCATTTGCCCCGCCCCCAGTGCAGCAACCTAGCTAGATGCGAAGGCGCTAGTGGCTGTGTCGCTCACTTGGGCGGCCTGTTGGATGGCTGTGCTGAAATGCAATTTCGTTGTGCTTCTGTGCAATGACAATAAAGGTTGATTCTGATTCTGATTAATTTCTTGCATAGAAAAAAAAGCAGAATTAGAATTGGAAACTTGCACCAGTATAACTCATGCTGGTTTATCTGCTGCTTTCATTTAACTAAAGTGTAGTGTATACGTTTCAACTTAAAGGTATTGTGACATGATGTTGGAAATTTGCATATTTGTCAGAACATATATATCTTATATCATTGAGCTCTGTTCGTTTTCGCAAAATAAATTATAAATATATTAAAATTTTATTCTAAATTATGCTAATTTTTTCTCTGGTACTTGCTGGGATACGCCCCTAAAATTCAGCGCATTTCCGCAATACGTCATCACATCAGTGTGACGTGACAACGGGAAGAAGGCAGAACCTTGCCCGTTAACTGCTTGCCATACACATTCATTTCCTGAAGGATCGCCTCTTTTATTTGTGTAACTTGAAAAATGCTGTCACGGTGTAGCGCATTTGGGTGTTCTAATATCAGCAGTAAACAAATGAGCCTTCACAAATTTCCAAAAGATGAGAAACTTCAACAAGAATGGACCAGACAAGGACCGGTGGGTTCCTACTCGTATGTCTGCAGCGACCATTTTACTGCCGATTGTTTTCAGGAAAGACCTGGTATAAAAGAATCTTTAGGATTACCAGTAAGATTCAGAAGACTTTTAAAACCGGATGCTATTCCTACTATTTTTAAAAGAAAATCTACAGAAG
>JBBPBX010083729.1:0-15458 GCA_038048925.1 Garcialebias charrua
TAGCCCATCCCCACTCAGACACTCAGAACTCAAAATGAAATACGCCCCCTGATGGCGATAAATACAGGAAGGATAAATGGCTCCTACAGACACCGTGCTTTTTCAAGCTAAGGTGCAAAACGGGTGAGAGTAGGCATGCTGTTAAATAGAAAAACAACAAAAAAGGAGAATTAACTCTTCATCGGTGGAAACCACATTATACCGAGTGATTTTAACATCAGTCCAAAACAAAATAATTTACTGTAAATGCAAAATAAAGTAAAACCTTTAACTACACAGGTGATGTAATGAACATTTTACAACTTGGTTATTTTATTTTATACCTAAAATAAATGTTTTTGTTGAATGTGAACTCTTGCGTTAAAACTATAAGCATTCAAGTGTCAAAATATCCGGTCCATCTGACCCACATATTGGCAGAAAAGGTGAAAAAGCCTAAAAGAGAGCGTTCACTTTTAAACACAGTGCTCACAGGAGACGTAGCCTCTTATCACACCATTTAATGACTCAGTCTGGAAGACAGCTCCAAGGAAGCCCTTCAAGTATATTTATATATATATATTTTTGTTCCTTTATCCCACTCAAATCAAAATGGTTTCTGCAATTTTACCAAATCAGTGAACTTCAAAATAAACAAGATAAATGACAAAAACTAAAACATGAAATTACACAAAAAGTACTGTACTTAGGGAACGTTTCTTCACTTCAGGATCATAACTACTTAACAGTCCTGCAGGGGGTGCTGTGGATCTTATTATGGGAGCTGAGGAACTTGAATTCTGAACAGAGGAGCCTTGAAACCCATTATTTCCACGTGTTTGCAGCCTGGGAGATTGAAGAACGGGAGGGGATCATGTCCAGCAGGTACTCCCTCTGACGAGCGTCCACGGTCGCTGAGGTCTTGTGGCCTGTCAGGCTGGGGTTCACATAGGCCATAGTCACACCTGGAAACACGTAAGAGAGCAACCAGTCAGGCTATGCAGCAAGCTGCTTGGTGCATCAATGCTTACTGAGTGGAGAGGAACAACAACGTCTGCAATAACTGAATGTAAAGCCGTCTTCAAAACGCACAGAAGTACTACTCCACATACACCCGGGAAGAATGTGAGAACACCAAACCAAGGAACTACAGTGGGAAAACAAGGATCAATTCCAGGAAAAAGACTGGAGAGAAGGGTTGCCTTGTCCAAAAACACTTCCTTCTATGTCCTCTTTTGTTTTAAATGAGCAGATCTTAAAATAATTCAAAGGAAGAATTTTGCGTTAATGTATGTTCGAGGATTGCTTTGGGACCAGACAGGAATTGATAGAGAGGAGATGTCAGGCGCCACAGTTGAACTGGTTTCAATGCGAGTCTACCTGCGCTGCTGTTGCTCTGCTTCTTCCATGCAGTGGATGAGGCACTGCCTCCGCTGATACTCTTGCCGCCGCCGATCCCACTGCTGCTCACCTTTGAACTCTGCACAGAGCGATGGGGAACATGGGCGTGCTTACCTGGCCGGCTGACCAAGGCTGCGGCTGCCACTGCACTTTGCAGCTGGGAGGAGGACGAAAAGGAGTGGGGGACCCCCCTTACGCCTAAAGATGAGACGCCGTGGGACAGGCGGCCCTGCAAGCTCTGCAGAGAGTTTAGAGACAAATCAGCAGTTAGAGTTACAAAGTTGTCAAGTCAAAAATGTTTCTCCTAAAAAGAAGGAAATAAACCTTTCCAACCTGCTTGATGGAGTGATGATGAATGATGTTGGCTCCTCGGCTGGCCTGGTGGTGGTGCTGAAGGGACGGCACTCTGGCCTGCTTCAGCTGCTGAGACACCAGCTGCTCTGCCTTCAGTGACGAAGCAGCAGATGAAGAGGATGACGAGGTACTGTGAGTAACTGATGAGGATGACTGCTGAAAAATACGCTGCTCTATTTCTTGCTCCTGCTGCAGCGCTTCGACAAACGCAGCTTTCAGCCTATTGGTATGCTCAGCTTTTAAAGCCTTTTTCTGATTGGAGGACATGCAGTCTTCACAGAGCACTGTCCCGCCTTTAGCCTTGTCCTGCCTCCAACGACAGGTGAAGTCAGTATTGCATTGGGTGCAGATGAAAGGGTCTCTTTTTAAGGTCTTTGACGGTGGTACATCCGTCTTTCCTGGATGGGGGAAATGAAAAATATATTTAGCAACAAAAAAAATGTTTTTAATGAAGAGGCAAAATGCATTCTGACATCCTAAAACATAGCTGAACTTGAGCATATCTTAAATTTCAAAAGAGAAAATTTAGCTTTTCGAAAACGCCAGGAAGACACAAAAGGTTGTTAAAATAACTGCCGTCTATATTAATCGATTAAAATTCAATATTGTATCAAACAATTTAAAAAAATGTATAGAAAATGTCTAAATTACTGTAGTCTCAAAGTTACTTTGCTCCAAATATATTCAGTTTACAGTGAAAAGAAAAAACTAATTATTTCCATTTATCCTTTAATGGCTTACTAATCTAATTTAAATAGGATAATATATAAAGACATACCACAGCAACTGTACAAAAAATAAAAACCTACCTCTATGGGTGGTATCAAGCAGATTCTGGACCACCTCCTCCAGCCCCACCAGGTAGATGAACTCATTATTAGCTGCGGAGGGCAGAAAGTTGAACTCTGGGGCAGGTGGCTTGGGTGGAGGGATCTCCAGGAGGGTCTTCTCAAGTTGTTTCCGCAGGGCGAGTTTAGCTGCTGCTTGGCGGCTGGCTGGAGAGTCATTAACGCTAACCACAGACACGCTGCTTCCTGAGGAGGAGCCCTTCAAACCACTTTGTGACGCCTTTGAAAAGAAGGCGAGACAAGAAAAAGCATTTCATGAATCATCCAGATAGATTCTGAACAATACAATAGCTGTCCAATGGCTACTGGTGTTAGTGTGCTACTAAAAAACTATTAAATGTGGAGCTATTATACTATTTATATATATATATATATTTGTTTATTTGTCTCTTTAGTGAATATCTGAGTTAAAATCGAAACATTTTTCATTTTAGTAATTCATGCTTTTCAGTTTGTTTCTTAACATTTCTACCATGAACCTGTCTGGGCACGCTACACAAACTAGCAAGTACATTACAGTATTGCTAAATCTAGCAGATTTGCATGATAACCTGAGGTTTTCATGTTATTTTACATAGTCCCTTTTAAATAAAGATAAATGATCAAAACATTATTCTGGAGTCCAATTTCATGCATAATTTAACCCTATAGTTGCATGAAGTATTGCAATAATGTTCAAATGAAATGAATTCTTGCATCACAATTAAATTTCTCAACAGTCTTTTCTTTTTATTTTAGCATTGGAAAAAAATATTCTTGCATTGCAAAAGTCAGCATTAGTTTTGAGTGATCTTAAGTAAAAATACAAACCGGATTCCCAAAAATGTTGGGACACTAAACAAATTGTGAATAAAAATTGAGTGCAATGATGTGGAGGTGCCAACATCTAATATTTTATTCAGAATAGAACACAAATCACAGATCAAAAGTTTAAACTGAGAGAATGTATCATTTTAAGGGGAAAATATGTTTCAAAATTTCATGGCATCAACAAATCCCAAAAAAGTTGGGACAAGTCCATTTTTACCACTGTGTTCATCCCTCCTTCTTCTTACAACACTCAACAGACGTCTGGGGACAGAGGAGACCAGTTTCTCAAGTTTAGAAATAGGAATGCTCTCCCATTCAGGTCTAATACAGGCCTCTAACTGTTCAATCATCTTGGGCCTTCTTTGTTGCACCTTCCTCTTTATGATGCGCCAAATGTTCTCTATAGGTGAAAGATCTGGACTGCAGGCTGGACATTTCAGTACCCGGATCCTTCTCCTACGTAGCCATGATGTTGTGATTGCTGCAGAATGTGGTCTGGCATTATCTTGTTGAAAAATGCAGGGTCTTCCCTGAAAGAGATGACGTCTAGATGGAGCATATGTTGTTCTAGAACCTGAACATAGTTCTCTGCATTAATGGTGCCTTTCCAGACATGCAAGCTGCCCATGCCACAAGCGCTCATGCAACCCCATACCATCAGTGATGCAGGCTTCTGAACGGAGCGTTGATAACAACTTGGGCTATCCTTGTCCTCTCTGGTCCGGATGACATGGCGTCCCAGTGTTCCATAAAGAACTTCAAATCGTGACTCATCTGACCACAGAACAGTCTTCCATTTTGCCACACTCCATTTTAAATGACCCCTGGCCCAGTGCAAACGTCTGAGCTTGTGGAGCTTGCTTAGAAATGGCTTCCTCTTTGCACTGTAGAGTTTCAGCTGGCAACGGCGGATGGCACGGTGGATTGTGTTCACTGACAATGCTTTCTGGAAGTATTCCTGAGCCCATTCTGTTATTTCCTTGACAGTGGCATTCCTGTTTGAGGTGCAGTGACGTTTAAGGGCCCGGAGATTACGAGCATCCAGTAGAGTTTTACTGCCTTGACCCTTAAGGCTCGGATATAGTCGCGCTTTGGTCCGCAAGCTGGAGCGCGCGTGCTGCGCGCGCACTGTGCCGTGCGGCTTCATGCGTTTATAGTGTAGCACGGCAGCGCATGGCAAAGTGCTGTTCTTTTACTGACCAGCAGGTGGCAGTACTCTCTAAAACCTGTGCATATGTTGCAAGAAAGGGTGTAGAAGAAGAAATCTACCGTAGAAGAAGAACTGTTTGAAATCACACAACAAAACAAATGGCTTTCTGCTCGCTCGGGGAATTTAATACTTTGTATCACATAAAAAACATTCCTCCATGCGTCGCGACGCCGTTTCCACGACCACAGCGGCGCAGACAGCTGCAGGCTCTGGCGTGAAGGCTGTCGGTGAGGTCCCTACCCGACCTGTCAATCAATTTGGTGCGCGCGCTAGGCTTGCGGAGCTTCAAAATCTGGGAGGTGCACGACCACGCGCGAAACCAACGCGCTGGCCAAAGCGCGGGGGCGGGGACTATGCGATTGCGTCACTTTTCGCGCGCGCACCCTCGCGCCCTATGCGACGCGTCAACTATATCCTAAGCTTTACGCACAGCGATTGTTCCAGATTCTCTGAATCTTTTGATGATGTTATGCACGGTTGATGATGATAACTTAAAAGTCTTTGCTATTTTACGCTGGGTAATTACGTACAGGTAGTCCCCGATTTACGAGCGAGATCCGTTACAACGAGGCGCTCGTAAACCGGAAATCTCGTAATTTGGAACGGTTGCCATGTCTCTCGTAAGTCCGGAATTTCGCTCGTAAATTGGAACGGTTTCGCTAGCGCGACTACAAACACTCGTTTTTCATCAAAAAACTGCTTATGAGTGCATAAAAATGATCGGAAACGTGTGTCCATATGTTTAGCTAACTAACTGTGGTGAAAAAACACATGAAAACTCAGTATTTTGTGCGTTTTTTCCAAAAATTCGCCAGCTCGTGAGTCTGGAACCTCGTAGATCAGAGCGCTCGTAATTCGGGGACTACCTGTACAAGACCTCTAAATCTTTTGAGGAACTTCAGCCTAGGTCCAGCTCTTGGGATCAAATGGTTGATGGTAGCCTCATCTAAAAGATGAAAACTCTCCTCATCAATCCCCTCCTCTGAAAAACAAAAATAGATCAAAAACAAACAAACAGACACTATCATTTAGTACAACAAAATAGAATGAAGCACTTACAACTATGGCTGCTTCATTCAAGGAAAAAAAATCACAAATATTAAACTAAGAATCATATTTGCAATTATTTAAATGATTATTAATTAACTGAAAATGTCTAGGCTATTTTTGTTCTAGTCTATAACCCAGGTCTATGCCATGTACTGTTACTATACAGCTGGGTATTAAAGGGGACCACATATAGGTCTTTAAAATTTTTATGTTATGTCTGTGTGCCATCTTGACAATATTAATTCATTTTACTACACAAAATAATTCTTAAGATAATTAATTATACCCTTTTTAATTCTGCCATTTTTAACTTTCGTTTTGAACGACCGGTTTCTGATACTGAGTTCTGAAGTCCACGCCCTTCAAAGATCTGTTTACGCCCTCTGTAACAGCCAGTATCTGTAATGTGTTGTTGTTTTAAAATTAGCTCTTTTTTTATTACTCATTTGACTTACTGTTAGTGCTAGCTTAAGATAACTTACCGAAACCCGTCTGAGCGCGCCGCAATTTGCTGCTCCTTTTAGCATTAGACCACCCGAATCCGATGCTAATGTTAGCTTGTTCCTCTTCCGGTGTTCGCCAGCTCCGCTCGTTGCACGCGGAGATTTTGGGAGTTATCGCTGTTCCAGTCAAGACACACACAAAGTTCACCAAGTGTCTCCCGTAAATTAATCCGTATGGAGAAGGTCCTCGCTGCTGCGAGGCTGCTGCGAGGCTGTACAGTTGAAGCTCCGCTCCATCCGCCAGAAGAGGGTCCCGTTGCCGCCGGTCCCTACGCCGGGGGTCCGCTCGTTTAATTTTTGCCGGCTGCGCGTTGGGAGCGATCGCAAATACACTAAAAATTGAACTAAAACATAAAAATAACAATTATACTTTATTTATAAAGCCATTTAAAAAAAACACAGCTGCAACAAAGTGCTGTACACATGAAATTAAGAACATATAAACAAAAGATGAGATGAAATCATGAAAAACAACAGTCCTGTGTTTAATACAGAAGTGGGTTGCTAGGTGAGGGGCTGGACTCAGGTTGGGGTGGGTTGTGGCAGATTGGCTGCGGTTTGTGACGTCACAAACCGCAGGAAGTGAGAAACGAACCGTTTTTATCACAGACAAATAAATCTACCTGTACTTAGAGAATAAACCACTGGGTGCATTTCTTTGGCCTTAGGACTGTTTTTTTATGAAGTACATACCCAAAGTTGAGTAAAAAAAACATTAAAAAGTGAATTTTGCATGTGTGGTCCCCTTTAAATAAAAAACTCTCAAATGTTTTTTATACACAACCCTTACTGCTTTGTTGCCAATTAATCTAATTAGCTGCAAAATGCTCCCCTACCAAAATTACCTTTTAATAAAAATGGTAACATTTCTTGGTTTAATCCTTTTAATAAAAATATACAACTTAATATAACGTTTGTTTTAATCAAGAAATGTGATTTTTAAGCAGCTATTTAGCACAATTTAGAGCAGGTGGAAGAAGGACTGACAGCACTGATCAAGGTTAACAGTGCCACATGCTTAAACTTCACAGGCCTCTATCCACTGCAGGCACTCTAAAGTGACAAATTTGAAGTTTTATTAGCATATTTCTCTATAAAGATATTGTTTGAGATTTATGTGAAGTTGTCAGAAGGCTAGCCGCAGACATAAATAAAAAAGAATGCAGTCAACTCCCAAATAATCACTATGAGTAGCAATGCAGACATGACATGCTGTGGATGTCAAAAATATATTTTAATATAACAAAAATATATTTCTTACCTTTAAATCTTTCTACAAAGTCTGTCAGCTGCCACTCTGTCAACATGTTGATGACAAAGCTGTCCATTTATCTGAAACAAATACAAAACAAGCCAAGTAAAAAATGAATTGTGATTTAGTTATCTGAAACAGGCTGGGGATGGATCAACACATGTACAGTATTTGATTATATGCTTTAATTCAGGGGTGCCAAACATTTTCCCTGAGAGGGTCAAAATTAAAATCAATCTGAGGGCCGTGGCCAAACGCAATAATATAAGAAATGCAAATACTTAAGTAAAGTTGTTTTATTTTTTATGATTAAGCTAGCAGCCAGTGTGGTTGCCTACAAAGGGTCTCGCAGTAAAATCACACAACACAGCGTTCTGTTCACAGATCAGAGGGCAGGTTTCTCTAAAGCTGACCAACGCTTACTTTAACTTTAGAAAAAAAAAAAACAACTTTCAACAGAACCCAGCGTTTTGCGCATGCGTCCGATGGCAAAACTACGGAAAGCCGGACGCAGTTAGCTTATAGCTTCGCAACTTAGCGCTCGAAGAAAAGACTTTAACACCACTTACGCACAGTTTTAAACCAAAAAAAAAAGTAAAGATTAAATCTGACAACTCTGATTTAAAGCTGACCAACGATTAGTTTAACTTTCGACAACAAAAAAAAAAACTTTAGACGGAACACAGCGTTCTGCGCATGCGTCCGATGGCAACACTACGCCGGACAAAGTTAGCTTGTAGCTTCGCTACTTGGCACTCGAAGAAAAGACTTTAACACCACTTACGCACAGTTTTCAACACAAAAAAAGTATCGATTATCTCTGACAACTCTGATTGTACACTTCAACACCACTTATGCACAGTTTTAAACTAAAAAAGTAAAGATTAAAGTGCGACTAAACCCAAAATTAACTTTTTTTAGCTGATAAACTCCCTAGAATGTGTTTAAAATGTTATCTAGCACTATGGCTGTGTTTATTCTCACATAATTGTGCATATCTGTGTAAATTGGCAATATTTGGTCTAAAAATGTGTTTACGGTAGTTCTATGGGTTGAACTGGTGGATTACACCTTAATTTTCTTATTTGTGCAAACGCTCATGTGTGATGTCACACAGGTGGTTCAAGCAGAGCCAATCCCCTGCAGAGATGAGAAGTGCATACCTTATATGGAAGTGCTGCATTTCACTCCTGACAAGCGGTTTTATTTTTCTTTTCATTTTCATTTTTTTAGGCCTTTGGTTTTGGATGGAATGGGTGGAATAGATAAATACATCTACATGTTTATTTTTTGTTGTTGCTTGGTGTATGTTGTTGGCTAGAGGTTTAATTTGTTTTAGGTTGTTGCAGGTGGAGGCGTGAACAAAAGCACAACTCTACCTCCACCCCTCCTTGTCTCTCGACACGCCCATTTTCAGGGAGATTTTGGAAGGAGTTACAGATCCACAGGGTGTAGAGTTGCTCTTTAAATCGGACAACTGTGATTTTCTGCGGTTAGCCGGTAGAAGACAGATCCCTATCGTAGGCTAAATTTATATCGTTTATACCGTGTACCGGTTATATCGCACATCCCTAGGCACCTCTGTAAAAACTTAATTCGTTACATTAGTTTTTCAGCAGTTTAGAATGTATTTTGTTGTTCGCAAAGACATGAGAAAGCTAAGCCAACTAAGCTAACAAATTAGCCTGCCGGCGAGCAAACCAGTTAGATAGCTGGGAAACTCAAAATAAACATGACCATACAGTTGTGTACATTATAAACTAAGTTCATTTGACAAATGGCCACACAGAAAAGCTTTTCTGATAGCTTAAATGATAGCCATTTAGCCCTTATCATTTAAGCGCTAAATGGCTAGCTATGTTGTTGCTACCTAAACTAACAAGCCTTGATTGACAATAAAAATGAATTACTTTAATATGTAACACAACACAGACACCATGAATTAGATATATAATGTGCACAAACCTTTTTTCAATGATTTGCTTCGCCACAAAGAAGATCAGTCAACTTCTCTCCAGCACTTGTGTGAGCTCAAGGAGCATCGAGCCTATTCTCAGGGACTGGGGTGGCGGCCGGGCGGGCTGCGGTTTGGTGGAGGAGGAGCACGTCTTGTCAACGTGATGACGTTCCAAGCAGAAAAAAACCCAGGTGCTGGGTCAAGCGATGCATGTTGGGTTGATGAATTTTGAGTTAGTTTGACCCAGCGCATGAGTTGCACAAAAACAACCCAGCTCCCATAAAAATAACCCAATTCCCATAAAAATAACTCATATTGAGTTAACCATTTCATAACCCAGCAGTTGAGTAGTTGAAATAACCCAGCCAGTCAAGTTTTACGATCAAAAAAGGCGTTCAATATAGGATCAACTGGACTTTATTTGTTGCAGAAAACGTTTCGACTTCTGTCCAGAAGTCTTTTTTAAACGATTATGTGTTTAAAACGGTTTAGCTCTTGTTTCACTACAGTATCCGACAGCTGCCAGTCAGATGGCTGTTCATCATCTTAACCATCTCTTGATCCATTGCAATGCATAGTTTATAATCATTTAGCCTCCTGTTTTATTTATCATTTTTAGCACACCATTATGGTCTTGATACAATAAAAAACGCTAAAATCTTCATCAAAATTTGTCATGACCATATAATTAGGAGTCAATTGTTCTAAGATAAATTTAATAAAACCCACGAACAAGAAATTAAAGCAGACATTTAAAATTTATATATTTTTTATTATTTCTTTAGGAGCTAGGAAAAAAGAGTCAGAGAGTCAGAGTCAGAGAGTCTTTATTGTCATTTGCACCGCATGTGGTACATGTGATGAAAACGAGATTATGTACACGAGGTCCCAGTTACATCCAACAACAAATGAAAGAGAAAAACAGTAATAACATCTAGAACTAACTAAGAAAAACATCAACTAGTAATACACTAAGCCTAATATAGTGGGAATAAACAGCAGCACGAACATGAGTTTGTATGAGCAGATGGTCACAGATGAACACAGATGAACACAGCAACAAGAAAACAGATCAGCATCAGTATGATGTGATATTTTGCAGTGTTTATTTTTTATTTTATTTTTATTTATTCATGAGTCTAACAGCCTCAGGGTAGAAGCTGTTCCTCAGTCTAGTGGTTCTACACTTGATGCTCCTCAACCTCCGTCCTGAGGGGAGTGGGGCAAAGAGTGAGTGTGCTGGATGAGTGAGGTCTTTCATGATGCAGGTGGCTCTTTTCCTGCATCTGGAGGTATAAATGTCTGTGATTGTGGGGAGACTGACTCCAACAGACTTCTGTGCAGCCTTCACCACTCTCTGCAGAGCTTTCCTCTCTTCAACTGTGCAGCCTCCATGCCACACGTTGATGCTGGAGCACAGGATGCTCTCCACTGCACACCTGTAGAAGGAGGTGAGGACTGGGCTGCTCAGACCAGCTCGTCTCAGCCGTCTGAGGAAGTAGAGTCTCTGATGACTTTTCTTGATCAGGCTGGTGGTGTTGTTGTTGCTCCAGCTGAGGTTATCATTCATGTGTACACCCAAGTATTTGTAGCTGGAGACCAGAAAAAGTAAACCAAATAAAGTTTAACATAACATAGACAATGTACAGGGAATTAAAATTATTGGAAAGCAGTGAAATTATGCAACATGGTGAGGAATCCATGTTGTTTTTGGGTGATCCAGTCGCCGGTTAAATTGTATTTTTAGGAAACTGACTCGTGGCTGCATTTATCCCGTGTTATGGATTATGGATGAAAGTCCGAGGCAAAATCCCCGCTCCAGTGTGGCAAGATCAGCTCCTTCCAAGTTTGTAAATTCTCAGTGATGACGCAACAACCAAAATAACCTTACAATGTTGACATATTGTAAAATAAGCAAATTACAGATGGTAATTACAGATGAGTTACGCAATGACACTGTAGCGGCTAAAATCCTATATTTTAGGCTACAGGTTGTTATAGGAGGCGTTGGTCTTACGTGCGCTCAATTAAATTCATAATGCCGATCCTCAGTTTGATTTATAATAAAATCATTTATTATCCAAGCAAGTCCATTGTCTTACTGTTTCTGGTTACATCCAGTCCGCATAAATTCGACATCAATCCTTATTCAAGCACAGTAGAAAACTGTTTGCTTCTTCCCATCAACAACACCTGAACAGATTCACACCTGCTCTTAAGTAGCCCATCCCCACTCAGACACTCAGAACTCAAAATGAAATACGCCCCCTGATGGCGATAAATACAGGAAGGATAAATGGCTCCTACACACCAGCCCCTAATTGCGTGTGACAGAAGACATAGCAATTATCAAACTTAAATTAAAGGAGCCACAAATAAACATATGTCCACATATAAATACATGTACAGTATACATAAGAGGCAAATCAGGTTTACACATTCTTCATTCTATCAGTTTGTAGTTTCACATAATAGGCAGATTTTTGTTACAGGTCTTTCAATAATGTTTGTTTTGTTTTAAGATGCACTACTCGCACCAGACCCTTTTTATCTGGAAAAGTTTGAATAACTTTTCCCAGTATCCACGACCCTCGAGGTGTTGTGGAGTCCATAACTACCACCACATCTCCAGGAATGAAGCATCTTTTTTTTCTTTATCCATTTTTGTCGTTCTTGTAATAATGGTAGATATTCTCGAACCCAACGTTTCCAAAGGAGATCTGAAATGTATTGGATTTGTTTCCACTTATTAATGGCGTTAGTCATGAAGTTTGTGTACTCTTTATGGAAACCTTTATTCCTTTTGAATTTCCCTTTCAAACCAAGTATGCGTTGCAAAGCAACAGAAATGTTGTCTGGCAGTTTCAGTTTGTAATGTTCATTCTGTAGCTGTGCAGAGCGATCCATTATATCCAAGAATTTTTGTTCCTCTCTTGACATTTCCTCTTGTTCTGTAAAGGACTTCTGATTAAAATCATAGTTGTATTGGCTGGTCAGAAGCTCCTCAGTTTTATCAACTGTAGTTCTGTTGACATGAACTGAAGTGCAGCCATTTTCTAGATCCTTGTAACCTTCTGCTGAAGCATTTACAACCCATCCTAGGAGGCTTTTGATTGCATAGGGCCCTTCACCCTGACTATTAACCACCTCCCAAGGTTCCATTAGTTTAGATACATTTGTGCCGACTAATAGGTCTACACCAGAATGTATGCGTGGAAAATTAATGTCCTTCAAGTACGACCATTTTGACAGCTCCTCCTCACTGATGATGTTGTCGGTGGAGACTGGCATTTCCTTTTGTGTAAACACAATGGGAAGCTGATAGAAATGGCTTCCATCTATTTCTGAAATCTCCAGCCCTTTGATGATAGAAGTTGTCATTGTTTTACTATGACCCATTGTCCGGAGATGAATCTGAGCCTTTCGACCTTGAATGTTGAGTTCATTAATAAGTCTTTCAGAGCAGAATGTATCAGTGCTCCCTGGATCCAGAAAGGCATATGTTTTAATGATCTTAGTTCCCTTTGAACTTTTCACTTTCACAGGCAGAATGGGAAGAATCCCTTTATGGTGGCCAGCCCCAGTATGACCACAAGTAGAGGAGGTTTTACAGCCCTTTGCTGCTTGATCCAACTCTTTCTGACGTTTTTTTTCCTTCTGTCCAATGTGCAAAATGCTGGGATGCCTTTGGTTACAGTGTTTACAAGTGATGCGTTTTTCACAATTTTTGCTTAAATGTCCTGTATCCAAGCAACCAAAACATAAACCTTTGTCTTTTAGAAAGTCCAGCTTTTCCCTGTGTGACCTCTTTCCTAATTGTCGACATTGTTCCAATACATGCCCATCCTGTGTACAATACAAACAGGATAAATAATTTGATTTGTCAACAACTGTTAATTCATTTTTGCGAGAAGGCATGTTCCAGCCATCATTAACAGAAACATTGGTGACAAAGCTGTTTCTTTTAAACTGTGAATTTATTGGAGGTTTGCTAGGTCTTATGATTCCCCTGACAGGTTGTAAATCCTGTATGTCTCCAAAAACCGGATCCGAGATGATCTTAATCTGGCGTTCAATAAAAACAACAATATCTCTGAAACGTGCTCTTTGACTAGTTCTCTCACAAATCTCATTTGCTTTTGTTCTCCATTTTTCTCTTAGTTTGAATGGAAACTTTTGAACCAAGATTTTCATGTTAGCTGGCATGCTTAACTCATCCAAATACTGCAGTTCCTCCATCGCATTGCAGCATTCACGAAGGAACAGTCCAAATGCCTTTAATGCTTTAACATCTTCACTTTTAATGTTGGGCCAGCCAGTGACCTTTTCCATGTAGGCTGCAGTAATATTAAATTCATTGCCAAAATGTTCTTTGAGGAGTTGCTTGGCCACCGCATATCCTCTTTCTGCAGGCATGTGAAGGCAGCTACGTATGAGGTCTCTTGGTTGCCCCCTGGTGTACTGTTCAAGGTAGTACAGACAGTTTCCTTTACAACTGGTATTTGCTTCCACACAGTGTTCAAAGGCTTTCATGAAGGAGTTGAACTGTAAAGGATCTCCGTCATAGATGGGAATTTCTCGGCGTGGCAGTAACTGGCTTCTTTGCATTTGAACCAGAAGAGCCGTTATGTCATTCTGTTGTTTCAACACATTGTAGAGGTCTTCTGTTGGTTGATTTTGATTTGATGAAAGCAGAGTGTTTTGAGTGTTAACCT
This sequence comes from Garcialebias charrua, assembly GCA_038048925.1. Taxonomy (NCBI): domain Eukaryota; kingdom Metazoa; phylum Chordata; class Actinopteri; order Cyprinodontiformes; family Rivulidae; genus Garcialebias; species Garcialebias charrua. The sequence continues at coordinate 14,080 of JBBPBX010083729.1, forward strand.
TGGGATCAGAAAAAATAGAAGTTTTATAAGTTTGAACAGCAGAGGGAGCTGTTTGTGACACCAAAGTATTGAAAACAGTGTTGTCCATCTGAGGTGGAATATGCCTTTCATAGGCTGTGCTTAGATTTGACTCAATATTTTTATCCAGCAACAGTCCAGCATGTTCTTGAAGCTTCTTTGCAGGTTTGGTAACCATCTGTGAAGTTTGTGGAATGAATAAAGTAGGTTTGATCTTGGGTCTTGCACCTTTTCTCACATATGAATCCATTCCATCAGAATGCTTAGATGTAATGCTGCCTTTAGTGCTCCCCGCCTCTAGCACCATTAGCTTGGCATTAGCAGCAGCTATTTTGGTGTCCATCTCAAGTTGTTCCTTTTTTTTCTTTAACAGGTATTCCTGCTCCTTTAACAGGTATTCCTGCTCCTCCAATGCATGCTTCTCCTTTAAAGCAGCTGCACAAGCCAGGAGTGCAGCCCTTTCTGCTTCTGTTTTTATTTGTTCAGAAAGCATTGAAAATTTGCTGGTTGTTACTGAAGAACCCCTTTGACTCCCAGTTTTTCTAAAAGACCTTAAGGAAACATTTGAAATGCTGTCATGAGGATGAATCTGCAGCTCCTCCTCCATCATGATCATGCCACTGGCAGTCTTACATCAGTCACACCAGCTGAGCACCCTTGAGGCTCAGCCAACCATCATGATCATGCCACTTTTTGATTCAGCTTCATTATTGTTTTTACTCTCATTTTCTTTGATTACATCATGCACACCAGCTGAGCACCCTTGAGGCTCAGCCAACCATTTATGAGTAGCAGCAACAAAATCATGAACATTCAACATTTTAGCTTGAAACCATACATCATGCTTCTGTGCTTCATCCACAGGCAATAATCCCAACAAAACCTGGTGTACCTTTTGTGTTTCTTCAGACAAACCCAAAACCCTTTTAAATTCTACATTAATGTCATTCACACACCCTTTGTCATTTTTCAACACTGTAATAGTTTGTATTAATTTTGTAAGCTTATTTAACTTTGTTTTTCTTTCACTTTCTAAGTTACAGATTTTCAACAACAAAGCTTTGGCTGTTAATTTCACCTGTCTTTTTTCAGTCCCCCACTGAGGATTTTCCTCTTCACCCACAATGTTATTTTGACCCTCCTGATCCAGATCAAAATTTTCCTCTTCTGCCATAATGGCTGACAGTTTTGAGTTTATTTCTTCACAAATTGTAGATTTTTTATAGATAGAGAGCTCTCTTTTGTTTTTAAGCAGTCTTCAGTCTGCTACCAATGCATTGGATTTAAGTTTGGACCTTTGTGTGCACACATAATAAGAATGGCCATTCAAAGATATCAGCGCTGACTCACATACCCCAATG
>JBBPBX010083730.1:5073-15458 GCA_038048925.1 Garcialebias charrua
CATAGAGAGAGAGAGAGATAGATAGATAGATAGATAGATAGATAGATAGATAGATAGATAGATAGATAGATAGATGATAGATAGATAGATAGACAGATAGATAGATAGATAGATAGATAGATAGATAGATAGATTTTTATTTACAAATTTATTCATTTTAAAATACAATACAAAACAATCCCATAAACGATAACATACAAAATATAAAATGAAAGGTAGCAGAAAGAAGAAAAAAATCGTATTATATCTGACCATTTTTTCAAACAATTAGTTCAAACAATAATAATCTTCCAGAAACAGTACAAAACGAATAACGCTTTCTAATTTCTCTAACTCTAATACAATACACATTAAGCTACTTTATTTTTTTTTAACAATTCAGTTTTGATCATTTGTACACATTTACTTGGCATTTTTAACATCACTCTCCAAACCATTCCACAATCCAATTCCCTGGATTGAGGTAGACCGTCCCTTTAAACTAGTTCTGTATTTTGGTTTTACAAATATCTCTATCCCCTTAAGATTATAACAACTTTGTCTTTTAACAAAATGCATTTGGATATTTAAGGGCAATGCGTTATTCTGAGTCGTATACATAACTGATAAAATATTATAATCTACCAAATCATGGAACTTCAATAACTTGTTGATAAAATAATGTGCTTGATGGGTGACAGTAATGCTTCCTGGTGATATTTGGGGGCTGCCATTGCATTGCATAAGAGAGCAGTGCATTGCGAAGCACACACACACACACACACACACACACACATATATACAGTATATATATATCTTCTTCTTTTGGCTTCTCTCTTCTTTCGGCTTCTCATTGCTTCGCAATGCACTGTGTTGTCTCACAATGCATGGAAGCCACCTATTGTTCTACACCTCGGAAGTGTGTCTACATTTCTATCTCCGTTAATGCGGCCCGAACCGCAATGTCTACCCCCACAAAAGTTATATAAAAACGACAGGCTCGGCCCCGTGATGTGTGCTATTACTTTTATTGGCATTTCGAGTTACCAAGGCGACGTAATTTGCAAGCAAGGATGCAATATTTCACCAACTCCAGGAAATAGTTGGTGACTGCCCACTTATTATTCTACACCTGAAAATTCCACACACTGGAGGTTTGGACGCAGTAGCGCCCTCTAGAGACGCTGAAGACACTGGAGGTGTGGACGCAGTAGCGCCCTCTAGAGACGCTGAAGACACTGGAGGCTCGGCAAAGACACAAGGAGAGAGGAAGTCAGAGAGATCTTTATAGTCTGTCCTCAGAGTCCTAACTAAATTTAATGTCTGTGCGAGGTCAGGGTTCTGTAGGCTGGGTGTAGATGTAATTAGGTTCTCCATAATTGAGTAAGTGTTAAACCTATACTGAATGTCCGGGTTAATGGCAGCAGCATTAAAAAGTCTTTGGCTGTGTCTCAATTCATGGGCTGGGTCCTCATGAGTGCGCATTTGTCGGCCGCATACGTCATTGCCCCGCGCGGAGGACTGTCCCAATTCGAAGACTCCTCCTCATGCGGCCGAGGAATGCGGCCTACTTCCTGCCGAAATCGAAGGATGCATCGTGGAACCTTCAAGACGGAGGCTATCCCAGAATTCATAGCGCCAGCAGAGATTTCGCGGGGGGGTGGGACTTTCTGCGTGCAGGGTCGGGGCTGCTGCGTGTTGTTGAGTCATCAGCTCGTTCTGACAACAACCTCAGCGCGAATATTCATTCAACCTTTATTTAGTCATCTCAAACAACCTCAGCGCGAATATATCTCATTAAAATTTAACTACAGAAACGACTAAAAAAAATGTGTTAGCTGAATATATATTAGTTTACTGTTTTTGAAGAACTGATTACAAATCAGATTATTTTACACGTGCGTAGCAAAGATTAACTGAGGGGTGATCTGTTAAAACCCAGAGTGGACCTACAAAAAGCAAGTTGTCCAGTAGCTCAATTGGTTAAGCATCCCGCGATTGGCGCGTAGAGCTTTTTCTCGAAACTGGTTCGAATCTCACTCGGTACGGTTAAAACTTATTTTACGTTTGTCTTTTATTGGATAAAAAAAAGAAGGAGTTTCACAAACTCCTTCTTTTTAATCTCAGTCCTAATTTTTTTATCCAATAAAAGACAAACGTAAAATAAGTTTTAACCGTACCGAGTGAGATTCGAACCAGCTTCGAGAAAAGTAACTCTGCGCCAAGCGCGGGACGCTTAACCAATTGAGCTACAGGACAACTTGATTTTTGTAGGTCCACTCTGTCTTTAAACCAATCTTTTAACCAATCGCCCCTCAGAAAATCCTTGCTACGCACGTGTAAAATAAGCTGATTTGTAATCAGTTCTTAACAAACAGTAAACTCAGAAACACTAATATATATATTCAGCTAACATATTTTTTGCGGCGTCCCTTCTCTTTCCACACACACACACCAAGCGCGCACATTTCCCACCCATTTCAAGAGAACGCCCCACCCACTTCAATGGGAAGGCTAGACCGTCCCATTTCAGCAGTTTCGTCAAGCCCACCCGGCCTTGTGAGTGCGTGGCCTACTCGGCCCAGCTAGGCTGAGGACCCAGCCCCTGAATTGAGACGCAGCCTTTGAAGCCGCTGGAAAATGACAGTGGCGCAAGGACCCTCTGAAGACGTAGAAATCTGGGAAAACCCTGCAGCAGCCCCCTCTGAAGATGAAGGAAGAGCAACGCCCACTGGAGATGAAAGAAGAGCAGCGTCCTCTGAAGATGAAGGAAGAGCAGCGCCCTCTGGAGATGAAGGAAGAGCGGCGCCCTCTGGAGATGAAGGAGGCACTTAAGGCCCCCCATAGCTCTGCGTTCGTCCGTACGCCGTACTACGCGCGCGTTCTGTGCGTGCGCATTCGCCCGCACAGCTCTGCATTTGTTCTCGCGTTTTTGCTCCAAATTCACAGCGCAGAGCGTTCGCTGATTGGTCATTTGCTGACACGCCTACTGAATTGATTGACAGGTCGGGGGGAGTACAAAAAAAAAGGCGAGCCAGCAACTTCACATAGCTTCAGCCGCAGCGGTGTTCTATCTTATTAGCGTAGCCACGTTGGACACGAGTTTAATTCGCTCGCGACAAATTCATTCATTTCCTCATCATTTCAGTCATGGAGTCAGCGGAGGAGGAAGCGATCACTTGACTTTTGGCAAAAAAACTAAAGAAAAGGCCAGATCAGGGATGAAGAAGAGGAATTTAATATATTTGTGTCACATACAAAACAGTCTGGCGCCAGGCAGTTTATTGTGAGACAACGCGTTTGCGTACGCGGCCGTAAAATTTGAGCTTGGCGCGTACATGGTATGCTTGTACCTCTGCGTACGTACGGCGTACGTACGGCGTAGTGTGGCGTACGGTCGAACGCAGAGCTATGAGGGGGCCTTTACTGGTGTAGGGATGAAATCTAAAGCAGGGTCACTCTGTGGAGCAGGCTCTGGGGTTCCTGCTGCAGACTCTAAAAGGTATTGGTGGACTGCAGGTTCTGGGACAAGAACTTGTTCTGTGGTGGATTCTTTTAAAGTCCTTGTTTCAGTCGAAATTTGTTGCTACTCAGGAAGCTGGATCAGGCCTGGTTTAGATAACAAAAACTCTTCAGCGAGGGGAAGCACAATGTTCATATAGTCTGGGTTATTTTCTGCAGTAGTGAGTAAATCTTTTAAAGTTTGATTTATTTGTATGAGCTCACTGATTTGGAGCTGGAGTGTGTGGGACCCAGTCATTGGAGGGGTTTTATGCGGGGGTGTGGTGTCGAGTTTCGCCCCCACCGGAATCCTAGGAGGTGGGGCAGCGGAACCCGACCCCACCAGGACATTGGAACTGGACACAGGTGACTCGGTCTCGCCAGATCAAGTAGGCACAGCTGGTCGTGCCGGAGGTGTGGTGGACCGCTTCCGGGTCCCTCTTCTGCCTTTCCGACGGCGACGTGGACCAAGAGCTGGGCCGAGCAAAAACTCCTCAGGCTCTGAGTCGTCGGAAATGGACCACAATGAATATGCTCGTGAGGGAGTGTAGGAAGAAGCCAGCTCTGCGCGGCTGCCTCTGCATTTCTTCCTCTCCTGCTCCGCCACTAGAAGCGGAGATGGAAGAACCTCCAGTCCAGATCTGTGGTAGCTCCAGGCGGGTTCGGTCCGGATCCCGCTTACTCGGATGATGGCTGCTCCCTCATGAGCTGAAGCCATCTCTTTAAACCACAGAGTGGATTCGGTCTCTTGCTTACTAGGTTCACGTTTAGGTCGGGTCATACTGTCAGAAGCGGTGCGTTTGTCGTAATGAACCTAATGGTGTAAGCAGAACAGGATGTATGAGGAGTAAAATAAATAAACACTTCCATCCATCCATCCATCCATCCATTATCTTTACCCGCTTCTTCCATTTTGGGTCACAGAGGTTGCCGGTGCCCATGTCCAGCAATCAGTGTGCGAGGGGCGTGGTACACCCTGGATGGGTCGCAAGTCCATCACAGTGCCACATAGAGACAAACGAGACAAACAACCATTCACACTCTCATTCACACCTAGGGACAATTTAGAGTCACCAATCAGTCTAACATGCATGTTTTTGGTCTGTGGGAGGAAACCGGAGTACCCGGAGAAAACCCACGCATGCATGGAGAGAACATGCAAACTCCACCCAGAAAGGCCCATGGACCGAGATTTGAACCAGGGACCTGCTTGCTGAGAGGCAGCAGCTCTACCAGTTACGCCACTGTGCTGCATATAAACAAACACTTTAATATTCAAAAATAAAGAGACTGTCGTGGCAGTACTTACAAAACCATAGCGTAGACTTAATAACCAGGAACCATAGAAACAAAGACAAGGAACTCGGACGATGACCCGACAATGAAACACACACAAACGCTAACTAATATACACGCAGTAATCAAACTAAATCATAAACACCTGAACATGTAGACATGGGAACCAGAAGGTGTAGGGATGGCAACTGACCAACAGAGGGAGCCATCCTTACATCTGTATCTTCTACACTTAATACAGTGGTAGATGTGCGAAAAGACCATACTTCTACATCCTAAAATCCATATGCCATTTGCATGCAGTTCCTTCATAGTCTTGCCTCTTCCTTGTTGATGTAAATGTTCATGGTAGTTTGATGAGGAGGTTTGTTGGTTCTGGGCAATGACCTCTGCTGGCTACATGTGGGCTTCTGGACGTCTGTACCTGTGGACTGGCCTGGTAGCCTGGCTGTTCCTGAGTGGGTTTGGGATAGGTGCGGGTTCTGGGAGAGTGTCGTTCCCTGGCTAGGGTCCTGGCTTGGCTCGGGGATCTCAGGTCTTGGCAGGTATGTTATCGGGGTCTTGGGCCAGTGCATGCACTGGCGCCCGGCCCTGGCATGGGGGCCCTTGATGCATTGGTGGGCTTAGGGGCCTCTACCGTGGGGAGGTGAGACTGTTGGTGGGGGGAGGGTGAGCCATGGGAGGGGACGGATGGCCTCAGCCTAGGTGTCTTCTTGCCTGGCCGCGGTTTGGTGCTTGGTTGGGGGGCTGTGGCTGGGACGGTGTGTATTAGGGGCTCATGCATGGGTGGCTCTGTGCTGTTGGCCCGGGGTTGTCTAGGCCCATTAGGTGTGTACCCCCCCTTGCGTGGGATACTCTTGCTGTGGGTGTTGCCGTGGGTGGACTGGTCGGTTCCTTTGTGGGGGTGGGGGTGTGCTCTCCATGTTGCACTATCTGTGGTTGTTCGGGCACTTCTGGCTGATTGTCCTTGTTGGAGTTTGGTGGCTTCTTTGGTTGGAGGCTGGGTGTTGGAAAAAGGATCGGGTTGGGAGGTTTGGATGGTTTCGGTTGTGGGGTCACTGGCCCCGGTTCTGGTTGGTCCTTGGGGCCATGTGCTGGTCCATGGCCTTGATCTCTGGTAGTGCGGCTACCACCTGCTCTTAGGTGTCTGTATTGTAGCCTCCCCACCTGGTAGACCTCGGAGAATGGGGGTACCTATTGGGGTCAGTGGGGGAGCTGGCCCCCTGGGGGGGGGCATTGCCACCTCAGTCCTTCCTTCCCATCCTGACATCTTCCTCTGCCCACTCCATCACACCACCACTCAGACAGGGCCTTGGGGTTCAGGTGCACTACTGAGCTACGGGAAGAATCTTCCATCTCCATGGTTCGTGGAGACCTGGGGCCCAATTTTATTATGCAACCTAGACACTCACTTATCACGACACATCCATATATAGGGTCTTGAGTGGGTACACTAGCATATAGGATATTGGATAGTAGGATATTGGCTGCCACGGACGCATGTTCCACGTAACGCTCTGAGGTAGTTTTCGAACTAGCAAACAATTCTGACAAACAACTCAATGAACAGTACTCGAATGCTTGATGTTTAAAAACCAAGTTGGATGGAGAGGGAAGATTGGTTGATGACTACAACTGACCACAACTAACTTACCCGGTCCAGGTACCTTCTGCAAACGTCTGTGAACCGGATTGTCGCTCTTGAGCCGGCGGGTCGTTGGAGCCGCGGATGCGGTCTTCGAGTTCAGACCTGGAAGCTGTGGCGGCGGTTGTGCGCCTGCATTGGTAGGCTGGTGAAGCTCTGTAGCTCTGCAGCTCGGTAGCTGGGCCTCGTCTAGGCCTTTGGCGGTCTCTGCAATATTCGACGGAGTTGTCGATACATTTTGTCGGCCATAGTAAGCTAGCTAGCCTTAACACTAGGACTACCAAACATATGTACTTGTAAATATTTTTCCAGTCCGGTAGGACTGGAAAGCACCTTGCATGGTAGTCTGCCGCCACCGGTTTATGAATGTGTGTAGCATTCAATATATGTGTAGCACTTTGAGATTTTCAGTAATGAAAAGTGCGTTATAAATTGAATTAATTATTATTATTTATTATTACATATAGCTCCCATGGGAGACTGTAAAATGACAGATTGAGGAATTTGCATTCCATTAGGTGTGTGTGCCCCCCTGGGGCTGGAGTCTTTTGTGTGCTCAAAACATCCCCCCAGTAGCAAAAACAAAACATCTCCCCATATTCCAACAACAACATTCCTTCTGCAGGTTGAAAGTGCAGCTTTTTACAACACAGAGCAAACTTTTGGAGATGTTGATGACTCTTTGCAAATGTCAACGCTAGAAACTTCAGTTTATTTTATAGATATACGTTTTATACTTTTTATACTACTATGCAAAAACTCAGGACAGTATTACACTTTTATTATTTCATTTTATGCTTATGTTCATTGGGTGTTTGGTGTTTTAGGGGTGTTTGGTGTTTCAGTGTTGGTGTAAATTTTCATACTTTTATACTATTATGAAAAAACTCAGGACAGTGTTACACTTTTTTACTATTTTACTATTTTATGCTTATGTTTATTAAATGTTTTAGTGTTTAGTGTTTAGATGGTTACTGTTGCACCGAGGGACTGAGAGAAACGCAATTTCGGTCCTGTGTATGTCCTGTACATATTGCAGTTCTGACAATAAAGTTGACTTTGACTTTGACTGCCTCTAAGCGAGCAGGTCCCCGGTTCAAATCCTGGTCCGGGGGCCTTTCTGGGTGGAGTTTGCATGTTCTCTCCGTGCATGCGTGGGTTTTCTCCGGGTGCTCCGGTTTCCTCCCACAGTCCAAAAACATGCATGTTAGGCTGATTGTTAACTCTAAATTGACCCTAGGTGTGAGTGAGACAGGTCCCTCTTGTAAATGAGTCCCCGTGGCTCAACGAGTCCAGCCTGTATAAATAAAGGTTGAATGAATGAATGAACAAACTGATATGGAGAGAACACAAATTCTGTAAGAATAAAAATACTAAATATCACCTAATAGCACCTCTTTTTAAAAGTGGTGCTAAATCTGATTTCAATAATTACAGACCAATATCATTACTGCCACAATTTTCAAAAATATTGGAGAAACTGTTTGTTATCAGGATGGATCAATTTGTTGAAAAACTTAATATTCTCACAGATAATCAATATGGATTCAGAACAGGGAATTCAACATCCATGGCTCTGATGGAGTTAATGGAATTAATAACTACAGCAGTGGATCAAAAACAGTATGGTGTGGGTGTTTTTGTTGATTTAAAAAAAGCGTTTGATACAGTTGATCATAATATACTCCTTGACAAGTTACATTGATATGGTATTAGAGGATTGGCATTGAAATGGGTTTGTAGTTATTTGAGTGATAGGAAACAGTTTGTGCAAATGGATGAGGTGAAATCCGAGCTCAACACTATTACATGTGGAGTTCCTCCTAGGACCAAAATTATTTCTATTATACATAAATGATTTGGTACAGGTCCCAGGACTCCTGAAATGCATTCTTTTTGCTGATGACACCACTTTTTTTTGTAGGGGTGACAATATAGAACAAACCTTGAAATTGATGATGTCAGAACTTGATAAAATTCAGACTTGGTTTAAAATTAATTAATTAACATTGAATTTGGGTAAAACTAGCTACATGATATTCAGTAATAAAAATAAATCGATCGATGTACCATATTTTCCGGTGTATAGGTCGCACCTTTTTATGGGTTTTTTCAAGGCCTGCGACCTATACACAGGTGCGACCTATATATGGCTTGTTATCACTTTCGGCGAAACAAATTTTTAAATCCAGCTCATTTCACAATTATGTTCATTTATTAAGGAAAAGTTCAGCTCAGACATATATTTGCTATAATTTTTATCAAACAAATAATTGTTTTTAAGTGTTAATCTTCTTAAAAGCCTTGCTGTGCGCTCCTGTGGCAGACATTTGCAGCAGAGCTAAACGTAGGTGCGACCTATACACCGGTGCGACCTATCTAGGGATTTTTCCAATCTATTGGTGATAATTGGACAATACGACCTATACACAGGTGCGACCTATACACCAGAAAATACTGTACCTTTTTTAATTGATGGATCTGAGATTCAGAGAGTTTATGAGGTGAGGTTCTTGGGTATCACCATTGATGATAAATTATGCTGGAAACAACACATAAATTCAGTTAAAACTAAATTATCTAAAACTATTGCAATATTTTACCGAGTTAAAGATTTATTAAATGATAAGGCACTTTATTTGTTGTATAATACATTATTTATTTACTTAATTTATGGTGTTAACGTCTGGGGTACAGCATGTAAATCAATTACAATGCCTATTTTTATATTACAGAAGAGAGATATTAGAATTATTTCCCGAAAGTATTTCCATCATCCATCAAGCATTTTGTTTTATCAAATGAAACTGCTGAAGTTTTATGATTTAGTTGATTATAATATTTTGTTAGTTTTGTACAAAGCACAAAATAATGCACTTCCTTCAAATATTCAAAAATATTTTGTCAGAAGAACGAGCAGTTATAATCTTAAGGGGGTGAATCTTTTTGTTAAACCATATTTTAGGACTAGTTCACGGGGAAGATCTACCCTAATTCGAGGAATAGGGTTATGGAATGAATTGGAATCAGACATTAAAGAGATTGATTCACTGGCTGCTTTCAAAAGACTGATTAAGCTTAATCGGTTAAAATTTGAATTTAACTGTTGTATGTGATGCAGAAGGTATAAAAAAATATATAAAATATATAATATAAAATTAAAAATTATAAATTTAGTTGTTCTTTTCTTTTCTTGGAAATCAAGTGAGTTGGTTGTATGAAGAGTTTATTGTAGGTTGAAACTAAGTTATGAAAATCAAAAGAGTTGGTAATATGAATTGTTTATTGGAGTTTAAGGGGCAGAAAAATTAAGATTTTTTTCTTCTTCTGCCGCCTTTCATTTTATTTGTCTGTTTTTTATTTTCTTCTACTGTATGTATTATTGTTGTGTGTTTTTATAAAATGAATAAATAAAATAAATACATCAAATATAGGTAGTGGGATGTGTAATCGTTCTCACCTCTGGGACCAGTGCCCACTCTCATATGTAGCATGTCAACATTAGGGTTCTGGGCAAGGGTTGAGGGGTGAACGGGCACTCCCTGCTCTCTGGGGTGGGTCTGTGCCAGTCGCCGCCTCATCCCCCCCCCATTTTAAACTCACTATATAACAACATGCATCAACACTTTATTTGAGTGGAGGGGTGGGGAGGGAGTGGGGTCTTCCCATTAATTACTTATACATTTATAAATGTATATATATGTTATATCTAGGGTTGGGCATCGTTTGAATTTGAGCGATTCTGGTTCCAATTCTTCATTTCGATTCCGATTCTTTTCGATTCCCGATTCCGATTATTTTTGTAGGCGGGGTTAAAAAAAAGACATGTCAATTCAATGTAGTTCAGTTTATTTATACTGTATAGCGCCAAGCCACAACAGAAGTCGTCTCATGGCATAAAAATAATAAGATAACAAAAATGTTCTTATAAAAATATATTTATCTGAGGAGACTACTTTGAGTT
>JBBPBX010083731.1:0-13288 GCA_038048925.1 Garcialebias charrua
GTTGCCAACTCCTTGATAAATAAATAAGGGACACCTCTCGGCAGGGCTGGTCACCCCATTTAACCCCCCCCCCCACACACACACACACACAAACACCCTGCCTGCCCCTCCTCACTTTGAAATCAACCTGAATTCATTTGGATACGTGTTTTTGAATTATAAAAATATGTATAAACAAATTATTACACAATTAACCATTTATTTTTAGTGCAAATAGAATTGCCAGAAACAAACATATCTTTTGAAAATTATGTATCTTTCTTAAACAGACCTCTGTCCTGCTTAATAACTTAAAACAGTATTAAATAACAAAAAATCAATACGAACATTCTGTAATAGTGCATTTAGTGCAACGTGCAAATAAAGTTTGTAGTAAATTTGTGAGCAAGACATTTCATAATTTAGACTGACAATGAGCTCACTTCTAATTAGTTCAGTAGAACATTTGTTTCGCACATCAGTCCACTTACTTTTCATGAAAGAGAAAATCCTTTCCACAAACCCAGTGGAAGATGGGATGCTGAGGACAAAGGATACAACAGCTGGATGTTGGAGAGGTCAGCTGCCTGAAGAACTTGCATCCACTTCTCTGCTGTTCCCTGGGACTGCCACCTTTCTTTCTCCTGAGGTGAGGTGGTGAGGTGGTCTATCAGGCTGTTTGCAGTCACACATTCCTCATACAGCTCATCCATAGACATGTTTAGCCTGCCAAAAGGTGTTAAAGTTCATTAGTGACACATAGCCTAGGTTATGTAGTGATAAATAAATGGAAAAACGTGTATTGTTTATATTTATAATTTAGCATTGTATTTAAACTACATTTTGAAATGTATTTATTAATTTACCTATATGAACTGTGTTTTTTTAAAGATGGACAAGGTTGTATGTTTGCATAGTGTAAAGTAAATTCACAATTATGTATTTATTTGTACGTGTCAATTGTACACTTTTGTTTATAACTATCAATAATTAAACATGGTTCACCACTACACTGGAAATTATTGAATTTTTACCTGCCAACCAGGTGAAGACTTTCAGTGATCTTCTCCACTTCCTCAAAGGATATTTTTCCAGATGCCAGAGAGAGGGGCTGAAGGTGAAAGAGCCAGTTTTCCTCTGAGAAGTCAAACCACTTCTGGACAGAACTGATGGCAGTTTTTTTTTTTTTTACATACCATATCTGCCTCTGGTGTTGCCCGGTGCAGAACAAATTGGTCAAGGGTTCTCCTGGTTTTGTTGTCTTTCACGTTTCTTATGTGTCCAACTGCAGAAGCATGCTGTTTCACATCAAACTGTCCACCGTGGGCTACAGAAAAAGTACGCTTGCAGACAGTACAGTTCGCTTTGTAGCCATTATCATTCACGCGTTCCAGCCACACATGACTTCCTTTTCCCACTCGACTCTGTATTTTTGCAGCCGTTTCTTTTTTTTCCTGGGGGGAGTAGTCAGGCTCGAAGGTGATCTATGTTCACTGTTTAAATCCCCTGAATGTTTGCCGCTCGCGTCCATGCTTCTTCTTCAAATCCTGTCGCTGCCGTGTCTTCCGTAAACAGCCAAGACTGGACCAATGAGATGAGCCGGATTCTGTAGTTTCAATCACGTGTGTAAAGGGCTGTCAGCTCATTGGTCACAGAGCAGAGCGGCTTCTTAACCGTAATAATTGACATAAAAGCGCATCATTATTTATCAACTCCATTGACGTTGACAGAATAGTTTTGATTATCACGATATTACGGGACAAAGTGCGTCCCGTAATAGATCAATAAGGGACGCGTACTTTTGTTTCTAAATACGGAACAATTCCGTTTTTCAAGGGACGGTTGGCAACCCTAATTGAGAATGACGTAAGCGTATCACATAGCATGTGACCGCACGAACAAGACACAATAAATGAGACGTTGCCCCTTCCTCCGACGCGTGCGGAGGAAGATGAAACCCATTTAGCATGATAGTCCTTGATTTAACACTAGAACTCCCAGGATTTTCGACCTCCCCCCAGAAGTCCTGAAAGAGGGTCAAAAGACCCTTAGTCCAAACCAACCATTAATGGGTCCACATTAGTGGGCCATTAACTGCCTTTTGTTATAAATATGCGTGCACACAACTCAGACACCCCCACCACACCAGACTGCACAAACTGCATTCCAATGTTTCCACCAGGTAAGTAAGACTCTGGTTGCACTTCCCCCGTGAGTCAGAAGAGAGGCCCTGACCTGAATACACACATAACAAACCCTGAAGTTATCTCACAGTTGAACATTTTGGGACATCCACTGAACGGAAAGCTTTGTCTGCTCCAGAACAGTTTTATGCATGAAATTGTCTCATTCTGCTGTGCTGACTATCCTGTAACTTTGATGTTCTGTCAAATAAATTATTTTGCTTACCAGTAGTCTCTCTCCTTGTCCTTGGCGCATGTATATACGGTGCGTGCCGGCACATGCAGGTGGCCCATTGCTGTGTTCTAAAACATGCTTGACCTATTGTTGTCTGTCACCTGACGGACAGACACAGGTCACATGACATGAAGTCAACTGACGGACCGACACTGGTCACTCGACATGAGGTCAACAGACGGACCGACACAGGTCACACGGCATGAGGTCAACTGACGTACCAGCATAGGTCACATGACCTGAGGTCAACTGACGGACAGACACAGGTCACATGACCTGAGGTCAAGTGACGGACTGACACAGGTCACATGACCTGAGGTGAACTGACGGACCAACACAGGTCACATGACCTGAGGTCAAGTGACGGACCAACACAGGTCACATGACCTGAGGTCAAGTGACGGACCAGCACAGGTCACACAACATGAAGTCAACTGACGGACTGACACAGGTCACATGACCTGAGGTCAACTGACGGACCGACACAGGTCACATGACATGAGGTCAACTGACTGATCGACACAGGTCACATGACCTGAGGTCAACTGACGGACCGACATAGGTCACACGACATGAAGTCAACTGATGGAACGACACTGGTCACTCGACATGAGGTCAACTGACGGATCGACACAGGTCACACGGCATGAGGTCAACTGACGTACCGACACAGGTCACATGACCTGAGGTCAACTGACGGACCGACACAGGTCACATGACCTGAGGTCAACTGACTGACCGACATAGGTCACATGACCTGAGGTCAAGTGACGGACAGACACAGGTCACACGGCATGAGGTCAACTGACGGACCGACACTGGTCACACGACATGAGGTCAAGTGACGGACTGACACAGGTCACATGACCTGAGGTGAACTGACGGACCGACACAGGTCACATGACCTGAGGTCAAGTGACGGACCAACACAGGTCACATGACCTGAGGTCAAGTGACGGACCAGCACAGGTCACACAACATGAAGTCAACTGACGGACTGACACAGGTCACATGACCTGAGGTCAACTGACGGACCGACACAGGTCACATGACATGAGGTCAACTGACTGATCGACACAGGTCACATGACCTGAGGTCAACTGACGGACCGACATAGGTCACACGACATGAAGTCAACTGATGGACCGACACTGGTCACTCGACATGAGGTCAACTGACGGACTGACACAGGTCACACGGCATGAGGTCAACTAACGTACCAACACAGGTCACATGACCTGAGGTCAACTGATGGACCGACACAGGTCACATGACCTGAGGTTAACTGACTGACCGACACAGGTCACATGACCTGAGGTCAAGTGACGGACTGACACATGTCACATGACCTGAGGTGAACTGACGGACCAACACAGGTCACATGACCTGAGGTCAAGTGACGGACCAACACAGGTCACATGACCTAAGGTCAAGTGACGGACCAGCACAGGTCACACAACATGAAGTCAACTGACGGACCAACACAGGTCACATGACATGAGGTCAACTGAGGGACCGACACAGGTCACATGACCTGAGGTCAACTGATGGACCGACACAGGTCACATGACCTGAGGTCAACTGACTGACCGACACAGGTCACATGGCATGAGGTCAACTGACTGACCGACACAGGTCACATGACCTGAGGTCAAGTGACGGACCAACACAGGTCACATGACCTAAGGTCAACTGACGGACCGACACAGGTCACATGACCTGAGGTCAACTGACTGACCGACACAGGTCACATGACCTGAGGTCAAGTGACGGACAGACACAGGTCACACAGCATGAGGTCAACTGACGGACCGACACTGGTCACACGACATGAGGTGAACTGACGGACCAACACGGGTCACTTGACCTGAGGTCAACTGACGGACCAACACAGGTCACATGACCTAAGGTCAAGTGACGGACCAGCATAGGTCACACAACATGAAGTCAACTGACGGACCAACATAGGTCACATGACCTGAGGTCAAGTGACGGACCAACATATGTAGCCCACTGAAAGGGACAGGGGGATTTAGAAGCCAAGTTCACTTGCGCAAAAAAGCGCAGCCTTAGTCAAATTAGTGTGCCCCCTCCTGTGGTGCGCCAGTAATGGCCTTATTTACAAAACAAAAGCGCCTGTTAACAGCTCATTATAGGATGTTAGCTAAAATCCTTCGGGTCACTCGACCCGTCTCTGGGTTCCAAAGGTAGAAATGTTGAATGACCCTTCTCTGGGACTTCTAGTGTTAAAAGAACTATTTATGCATTTTGGCATGTAGGCCGGATTGGGCCTTAAAGTGGCAGAGCTTCCATCAGGTTGAATTTTCAAACATGAAGGAGTCACAGAGAGCGCACATAAATCACACCCTTTTGGCAGACGTGAGGGCCAACAACAGTGTCGTTTTAAGGGACAGGAACTTTATTGGCTCTTCCTTTAAAGGTTCAAAAGGAGCTTTAATTAAAGCGCGTAAAACCAAAGTCAGAACCCACAGAGGGGTGAGGGTACGTGACACCGGTCTGTGCTGGTGCACGCCTTTAAGGAAACGTTTTGTCAGTGGATTATTAAAAAGCGTTCTGTCACCAAAACCCTCATGACACGAGGAAATAGCTGCAGCATAAACCTTAATGGTGCTGAAGGCCAAATTCCTGTCCATCAGCAGCTGCAGAAAAGACAGAATGCAACCAATCTCACATGATGTGGCATCAACATCTTTTTCAGTGCACCAGCGCTGAAAAGCTGTCCATTTAGACACGTAAAGTGTTGTTGTAGACGTAGCTCGTGCATCTTGGATAGTCTGGACAACCCTTGGAGGGAGGCCTAAGCGTGCTAAATGGTTCCGTTCAGCATCCAAGCCAAAAGGGGCTAGCCTATCTCCGGATAGTGCATGATTGCCCCTCCTGCTTGGAGGAACACGGACCTCCTCCATGGAAGCTGCAGTGGTTGGTCCGTCACCAGCCGCTGCAGGTTCGGGAACCATGGTGTGTTTTTGTGCTCTGGAGCTATGAGGATAACTGACAGTTTCTTCCTCTGGACTCGTTACAGGATGTGTGGGATAAGAGGGACTTGCGAAAAAGCGTATAACAACTTCTTTGGCCACCAGCTGTGCGCAAAAGCGTCCACTCCAGATTGTCTTATAGGCCCAGTGAGAACCACAGTGGACATTGTGCATTCTCTTGACACAAACAGATCCACTGCTGCGTGGCCGAATCTGGTCCAGATCTGAACGATTACGTTGGGATGGAGGGCCAAGTCTCCATGACGTGTACCGCCCCTTGACATGATGTCCACCCCCTTGTTCAGAACACCAGGAATGTACACCGCTCCCAGGGAGAGTAGGTACTGGTGAACCCAGATTAGAAGCTGCCTCGCCATGTGCAGTAGCTGGACCGAGCAAACACCGCCCTGATGATTTATGTACGATGCTGCCACCTTGTTGTCGGTATGTATCAGTACATGCTGATTTTGAAGCAGAGTGGCAAAATGCTACATAACTTTGAACACTGTCAGTAGTTCCAGCACGTCTATATGGAGACGAGTGTGATCTGGCCACCTCTCGCCGACCATCTGAGACAGACACGTCCTACCCCAGCCCATCAGAGAAGCGTCCATGAACACAAGGATGTGTGACATAGGTCTGGCCATGTAGACTCCCTCCCTCAGCGTGAGGGGGTTCCTCCAGTGACGTAGATCGGTTCCCACGGAGGGAGGGACCTGAATCATCCGCCTCTTCTGACGCACAGGATCTATGCGTAGATGGGCAAACCAATGCTGGAGAGATCTCATATGAAGTAGATCGAGATTCACGACCACATGGGCGGCCGCCATCATGCCGAGGAGATACATGATAGACGCCACAGTCACCACCCTTCCGGGTCTGACATGGGTCAGCTGAGCTGTCAAGTCGAGAGCTCTCTGCTGTGACAAGCGAGCTCTCATTGTGCATGAATTCAGCTCCACTCCCAGATAAACAATAGTCTGAGAGGGGAAGATGGAGCTATTCTCCCAGTTAACTGAAAACCCCAGGATTAACAGATGTTCTGCTAGAGCCCTGGTCTGGATCGCGGCTTCCTCTCTGGACTTTCTCAGCAGTAGCAGATCTTCCAGATACAAGAGAATTCTCATCCTTGCCGTGCGTAACGGCTGGATGGTGGTCTCCACGTACCTCGAGAATGTCCTGGGAACAAGGGAATAGCTGAAAGGAAGCCTGTTGTACTCGAACTGGGTCCCTTGGAAGGAAAAACGTAGGAACTTCCTGTGTTTTGGGACGATGGGAATGTGCCAGTAAGCGTTTCGCAAGTCGAGGGATGTGAACCAGTCATTCTGGTGGATGTTTCTCAACAGCTGTTTTATTGTAAGCATGTGAAACCCCCTCTCCACAATCGATTTGTTGAAGATGGACAAATAGAGAATTTGCCGTAATCCCCCCTTTTTCTTTGGTATGATAATATAACAGGAGTAAAAACTTGTGTTTTCCTCCCCATCTGGCACCCTGGAGACCACTCCTTTCATCAGCAACTCCTGAATCTCTGACAGGAGGGAGGAGCTTTGCTCTGGGCATGACAGCACCGTCTCCAAAATCCCTCTGAATAGGGGTGGTTTTGCTACAAATTGTAGCGCATAGCCTTTGTCTATGAGCGTCCATCCATTTGTCGAGTACACACATTTTCTGCCATTGTGCATGCCGCTCGGAGAGCGGTTGTGCATGCTCATGACGCGCCGTGCACGTCAACCACTCCAAGGCCCCTTCCTCCGTCACATGAGTGACCCATTAGGTGCCCACCCAAAAAGAGCTAGGTGGCCGCCTCAGCGCTAAGTTCCGTCTGTGGGTCCGCAACGAAAGAAAGCAAACTCTGAGGTGAGGCGTTTTCAACGCACGCGGCACTCCGCTTAAGCGGTGGCTCGCGCTGCGCTACCTTCTCCGCGTTGTCGCCTCCGCGCTGCCGCCTCTGCATTACGTTCCCTCTGTAGGTCCGCAACGGAAGTAAAAAAAACGCTGAGGCGAGACATTGTTTTCGCCGCACACGGCCCGCCGCCTAAGCTGAGGCTCGCGTTGCGTGACCGCCTCTACGATGCATCCCATCTGCGGGTCCGCAACGGGGGTAAACAAACGCTGAGATGAAGCGTTGTCTTTGTCACACGCGGCACGCCGCTTAAGCGGTGGCCCGTATTCACTCTGTGTGATACGTCTCTTCGTGCTGTGTTCAGAGATGCAGCAAGCCTGCTCGGGCTGCAGATGGACGGCGGCACTTATGTACGTGAAGCGCTGAGTCAACAGAGGCTTTAATGAGAGGTGATTAACCCTGCTGGGCAGCCTGGGTGCTGGACCAGCGGGATTCAACTCTGTTTGAGGCAGGTTTTTTTTAACCCGGCTCCATCTGCGTAGCACATGGCTCATCAGGCGTGAAGCAGGAGTGCTTTGTGACGTTGCCCAAGCTATGGCGTCTCGTTAACAACTGTTTATCAGAGACCAGCTTGTCATTGGTGGGAACTGTGTGTGTCAGAGCTACTGAGGGGCCATTCGGTCCAACAGACAAGCTCGAAGCATGCGAGGATCTTGTCTTTGAGAGATGTTGGTGTTTTATTTCAAAACAATCAACAACACCACACACTTCCCTCAGCGAGTCATTTCTTTTGCTGTCGTCTGCGCGGCTGCTGGTGCTGTTGCTGCTACTGGCCGTTCCAGGTCTGCATCTGTGGATGGCTTCTCTGAAAGTGCTGGGCAACACTTGGATGACGAGGCGGGTGCCGCTGTTCTCCGTTGGGAGGGGCCGGTAACGGAACTGAATGGGGGGCCGCCGCTGTAGTTGTGGAGCGCCGGTACTGCTGCCTCTGGTAGCGTCTGTCTCTCCACCCGTCGGAGCGACGGGAAGGCGGATGTGATATCATCAGGCTGCGAACCGTCTCGGACACTTAGTCTTTCATTTTTGATCTGTCGAGCAGAGCCATGAGACTTGTCCCAAAAAGCATCTCAGGTGTTATCGGACCTTGGAGAAGATCTTTCTGAAGTCTGTCAGGTAGCGATAGAACATGTCGGAGCCATGTTGTGCGCTGGATCATGGTCATCCAAGCAACAGTATGTGACAGGCAGACTGTGGATGCAATACAGAGGTTGAGGATTACGTCTGCAGCTCTACACAGCGATTTCTTTGCTCCTTCAGGCAGGTCCGTCTCCTCCAGCCGTTTGGAGATGTGGAAGGTGAAGCGAGCAATGTTATTGCTGGCCGCAGCAGCCTGGACAGAGCACTGATTAGCTCTGTTGGAGAGCTGCAGAATGGTCTGGTCATGCCTCCCAGGTGGAACGGGTTTCTGGTCCATCCTGGCGGCCTTCACCCCGAACACCTCCGTGAGGCTCTGCTCCAGGGGGCACTGACGGGAAACCCCGTTCAGTGAAACCCTCCACCTTCGTGATTGGAGCAAAAGTAGAAGCTGGAGCTTTCACTTTGGCAGGCGCTGCTGCAGCCTCGTTCCAGTGTGACGTTACAGCTGGAAAACGAGGCCAGATTGGGTCGGGGCGCCGGGCCGACATGGAGCCGAACCTTACCGCCAGGTCATCGCACGACCTGGGCGGGGGAGGAGTCGGACGAACAGGCCCTTCGTGTCCGCCGCTTCCTGGATGATGGCAGTTCTTGAAGAAGGGCTCCCAAGGCTGGGAGCGTGGTGGCCACTGACCTCGGCGGGAGGAAGTGCGCAGAGCATACGCTCTGACATTCCTCGTCCAGCACCACACTCTCGAGGAGGGATGGGGCAGCGCTTTGGATGCTGTCTCCATCCTCGTGGTCAGGTGAGCCATTCGACTCAACCCCCGCATCCAACTCAGCGATGGCTTGGTCCAGTGGCGTCTCATCCTGCACCTGCCACCTCTCGCGTCCAATAGCCCTGAAAAGGGCTGCACGGCGCTCCCACTCTCTGAGCGGCAGGAGGGTGCAAAGGCGACAGCGGTTGTCAAGTTTGGCGTGCTGGGGGCCCAGGCACCCCTCGCACATCTGGTGCAGGTCGAAGCTCTGCATGAGGGTGACCTCGCATGCTGGACAGGGTCTGGCCATCTTCTTCGATTTTCTTTGAGTAGGTCCAGTCAATGGCTGAATGATGAAAAGAGGAAGTTGCTTCCGTGTCAGTGGAATATATAGACAAGGGGCGGGCCCACACAGTAGGTGGGCGTGGACTAAAAGTTTTTCAGTGGACGCTGATGCGCAAGGGGATTATCCAATAACGAGAGCTCTAAAGGGTGTAGCTAATATGAAAAAGAACCCCAATACACCGCCACCATAACAGTAAGTCACAACAATCACACTTATACTGAGGAGTCTACTACCTTTATAATACACATTTGAAGAAGAATTTATAAAATTTATAAGGAAGGAGCAGATAAAAGATAATGGATGGATGGATGTTTTAGAGAAGTATGTGAGTGGACCATTAACTAAAAGACTGGGTGATTAAACAAGTGCAGGTATTAAGAACACCAATAAATGAACAGCAGTTCTGACCCATCTGGGATACAGTGATAAAACTGGAAGATGGATGTTGTATGTATCAAGCAAGTATGTATCAAGCAAATATGAATCATCTTCATGTAAAATGCTGAATAAGAAAAACATTCAAACAGAACATCTATAGTTAAAATGTTCCCTTTAAAGAAAGTTCAAAGTCAAAAAGTTCAACAGCTCGAACTGCAAGTAAAAACTTTAATCATTTAGCCTTTGTATGTTTTGACCACAAGTGACTCATACATTCAATACAGAGTAGACCACACTTTGAGTAATCAATGTATAAATTCTAGTGTATGAAAATATTTTTGGTTCATAATTACAGTAAAATAAAAAATACACAAATTGTTAAAATGACAAAAAATATTTAAACCTTAGCATGATCACAACAGAACAAACCTTAAATCATTTTTCTGCATCAAATGCTACATCTTTAGTGTAGATTTATGGTCTCTACTACATTTTATTTTGATGTATCCTTAACATTACCATGTCATATAAATAGTATATTTTTGCTGTCCACCCAAACTTCTACACATCATAGCCACTAATGTGATCAGCAGACACTTTACATATCCACTACAGTTTTACCACAGCAGATATAATCAGAGGATCAGCGTTTTTGTCATTTAGTTTAAGATGTGGACTGAAATATGGGACAATCTCATCTCCAAACAAACACTCAGTGAATGAGAAAATGTGAGACCGATTTGTCACATTGTAAAAGGAAACAAGACCCCCGTCGTAGTCGACAAACACCCCAACTTTCTGAGGTTTCTGCTTCAGAGAAAGGCTGACAGGTGGTACTGTCAGACCTGCATACTTGTTGTCTTCGTAATGAACTGTCACCCAGTAACCATTCTCAGAGTTCACTGCAAGTACCCCCTTGCGATTTGCTCTGCGTCGTGCCACCCCCAGATCCCAGCCAGTTTTGTTGCCAACCTCTACCTCCCAGTAAGATTTTCCAGAGGTTATGATGTTGATCCCAAGGATGCTGCCAAACATGTCAAACCTCCCCGGGGCATCAGAAAGTTTTGGCATTGTTCCTCCATCTCTCACTTTTTTTCTGTCATCGGACAGAATGAGGCACTGATGGGCTGTGGCTGAGTCCAGCTTCACGTCCACTGTGGTCAAACAGAAGACAGATAACATATAATACAGTACTAACACTGGCATGGCAGGAAGTATGACAGTTTGTTGAAACACATTAATATGAGTGACAATTAGAGCCTGACCGATATTGTTAGGGCCAATATTTTAGGTCGCTATAGACATTTGGAGATATCGTGTCAGTGATAATTGTCCAATTATGCGCTGATATAAACACTTCTAATTTTCACCCCTAAAATGCTGGGAACCAGCCATGTCCTTATTTGCAAAAGGTGTAATTGTACAATGTATCCAGCAGAGGACGAATGAGGACTATTTTCCAAGTCATGAACATTCACTTTTACTTTCAACACAGCTGAAGCAGAGAGCAACACCATGTAGCTGAACAGAGCATGGTAAGTTGAGCAGGTGGTTAGCATCAAAGGCACAGTTTTGTCCTGGTTTAGATCCTACCTGACTGACAGGATTTCTTTTACGTTCATACCATACCATACCATACCATTTTATTTATAAAGCACTTTAAACAGGAACAAGTCCACACAAAGTGCTGGACAAACAAACACGCAACAGGCAACACAGACAATGAAGTACTGTACAACACGAAAAACATAAAAACATTGCAGATCATAAATAAAACGATCCAATACAAATCAGCTGACATTGTTCATTCAGGGGAA
Organism: Garcialebias charrua; assembly: GCA_038048925.1. Taxonomy (NCBI): domain Eukaryota; kingdom Metazoa; phylum Chordata; class Actinopteri; order Cyprinodontiformes; family Rivulidae; genus Garcialebias; species Garcialebias charrua. The sequence continues at coordinate 11,673 of JBBPBX010083731.1, forward strand.
TGTTCATTATCTGCGGCTCCTCTAATCTGTGGGGTCCCTCATGGGTCTATTTTAGGTACACTGCTTTTTAAATCTTTACATGTTGTCTTTGGGGTCCATTTTTAAGAGGGGGAAAAAAAATCCCTTTTCACTCCTTTGCTGATTCAGTTGTATCTGCCAATTAAGTCAGACAGGGTCACTCCACTGGAACCACTCCTGAAACTGTCTAAACAAGATTAAAGTCTGGTTAAAACTAAATTTTCTGAATTTAAATAAAAGTTAACCTGAAGTCAACAGCTTTGGTAAATGTAATACCCTTAATGTTCTTGGCCCCTTGGCTTCATACAGCCACACCAATGTCAGGAATCTGGGAGTTATTTTAGATAGTACTTTTGAATGAGACAAACAGATAAATGCAGTTGTAAAATCCAGTTTCTTCCAACTAAGACTTATTGCCAAGGTGAAGTCTTGTCTCCCTTTTAGAGACCTTGAAAAGGTGATTCACACTTATTTCCTCTCATTTGGGCTATTGTAATTCATTGTATGTTGGTTTAGATAAATAATCTCTGCTTTGCTTACAAACTGTCTAGAATGCAGCAGAAAATCTTTTAACGGCAACTATAAAACCAGAATGCATAAACCCTGTCCTGTCATCTCTCCACTGGCTTCCTGTCCACTTCCGAATTGATGATAAGATTTTAATGCTTGTTTTTAAAGTCTTAAAAAGTCTGGTCACATGTTATGGAAGGGATTATATATATATAGACAGCAAGAAAGTTCATGCTCAATAATCCAGGTACAAAATCCAATACTGTAATTCTCAGTCGGGTCATCTGGACAGTTTCTTTTTTATAGAAACGTTTCACCCTCCATCAGGAAAGTAAGTCAGCTTCTCTGGATAGTTTCCTTTTGTTGAAACATTTCGTCTTTCATCCAAAACACTTCATCAAAATCATCATCATTACTGATGAAGCATCACATAAATGTATCGTTAGTTTACCAACTCCAAAGAATAATACACACATTGCATAGGTTTGCATCCACAGGAAAAGACAAATGTACACCTCCAGTTGTTCAGAAAGTGATATGTTGAAAGGGTTGGAATCTTGGTGGGACCTCTGGCAGCTGGGACTATGTTAATTAACACTAGGCTAGATTCAAATAATGAGAGTACCAGTATTCATTGATTTCTCTCTGAGGTATTGTTTGTCATTTTACCGTTCACTGATACTATTGAAACAAAATGTGGACGCTCGTCTCTAAAATATTTACTAAAGATGATTCTGTATGGCCAGCAAGGCACTTTTCTTCACTCTTGATAGAAACTTGACTTTTATACAAAAAAATAATTACAGTATACACACACACACACACACACACACACACATACATATATATATACACATACATACATATTACATATATACTACATACATACATACATATTACATATATACTACATACATACATACATATTACATATATACTACATACATACATTCATACTACATACATACATATATACTACATACATACATATTACATATATACTACATACATACATATTACATATATACTACATACATACATATTACATATATACTACATACATACATACATATTACATATATACTACA
>JBBPBX010083732.1:2675-15458 GCA_038048925.1 Garcialebias charrua
TATATATATATATATATATATATATATGTAAGTGATTTTTGATGGTACTATTGCTTACTATTTTTGACAGGTTTTCAGTGATTTTTCGGGTTTCCTATGGTCTTTGAAGCAAGTGGGTCTTTCAGGAGTATTGGACTGTTTTGATCACTTTCAGGTAGTTCAGGGTCTACTCTTTAGTGAGTTTTACGAGTTTTTGTTAGATATTTGTTTGTGTGTTCTAACAGTGAGGAGGTTCCAGAACCCCTAGATGGCGGTATTCTGCCCTTCCATCGACCTCCTTATTTTTCTTCCAGCCTTTCCCATTTCAATGTTCCACTTCACTATGTCTTCTGTTCCCTCCATGCTTACTTTTGCCCCCCTTAACTGAAGCCGTTTACGCATTGGCCGGCCCTCCCCGGCTCTCCCAGCTTCTAACCCGGGTTCGGCGTCTTCGCATTTACCTTTTCCGCCCGGGATCCACCCTTGTTCTGGAACCATCTTCACCGTGGTTCTTATCGGGCCGAGCCCGACAGAGCCAGTTCACGTCATGTACTGCTCACATTTGATTCGTTGTTTGCAGCAGGGGCGGGACTCATTCAAACAACCTCAGCGCGAGGGTTGAATTTCATTCAAATTTAACTACAGAAACGAGAAACCCCTAAAACAATTGTTAGCTGAATTAGTGTTTCTGAGTTAAATTTTTGTTAATAACTGATCACAAATCAGCTTATGTTACAACGTAAATAACACGAAGCGCACACCCATTTCCGCCTTTCAGCGCGACCTGAATGTCATTAAACAATAACTAATATTGTCTAACTGTTGCGCGCAGCCAGGGTTTTAAAATATAACGAATAATCTCTAACTTTTACGTGCAGCTAAAATGTCAGGAGGAGTGATTCCTATATGGGGAAGTTGGACACCTGAAAATCCAGTCCGGAGTATAGCTCAAAGCGTAGAGCACTGCTCTTTTGACCGGGAGAAGTGGGTTCGCTTCCCGCCTGGGACAAAGTCATTTTACTTTTTTTTTCTTTATTCACATTTTCTTTTAAATAAAAAGGAGTTTGTTTGGTTAACAAACTCCTTTTTATTTACTCCAATAAAAAAATAAAAAACTTTGTCCCAGGCGGGAAGCGAACCCACTTCTCCCAGTCAAAAGAGCAGTGCTCTACGCTTTGAGCTATACTCCGGACTGGATTTTCAGGTGTCCAACTTCCCCATATAGGAATCACTCCTCTTGACATTTTAGCTGCACGTAAAAGTTAGAGATTATTCGTTATATTTTAAAACCCTGGCTGCGCGCAACAGTTAGACAATATTAGTTATATTTTAATGACATTCAAGTCGCGCTGAAAGGCGGAAATGGGTGTGCGCTTCGTGTTATTTACGTTGTAACATAAGCTGATTTGTGATCAGTTATTAACAAAAATTAAACGCAGAAACACTAATATATATATATCCAGCTAACAATTTTTTTTTTGCAGAGTCTCCTCTCTTAAAACACGAACACTCCACCCACGTGAAGAGAGCACCCCACCCACTTCCAGAGAACTGCCCACCCACTTCAAGGCGGCTCTGCGGCAAATGCGTAATGAACGCGGGTAGGGGAGCCCCGGGCCATTGAGGGCTGGCCAATGCGTAAACGGCTTGAGTGAGCACAGGGGAACCGCATCCAGGCCAAGAGAGGTGCAAGGGTTACAGTTAACTTAGTCTACACCCGGTGCTGGGGTAAGGGCTTAATTTGAGAGATCGGATATTAAGATAAGTTTGAGATTTCATTTGTCATTTTGGATTTTTAGCAATTTTTGGAGTCAGATTTGGTTAGGGGTCGAAGAGTCTGTTTTGGGGTTTTGGTGGTGTGATTTAACACTTGTGCTAGAATACTGGTTACTTACTGGAGTTGAGATATCTGTGGGGTCGTACGTTTGGTTGGCCTATCATTTTGATAGGCCAAGAGAGGGTGTGAAGAGATCTGACAGCTTTTTATACTTTTTCATAGGTCGTTATTTCACCTTTTGTGCCTAACTGTGGTTTAGATGAGCACATAATCACATTGTTTAAGGAAGCTAGAAAACTAGTTGGATTATTCATCAACTAAAACTCTTCTAAGTAACTCTCCATTTTGCAATCTCGCTTAAACAAGGCCTAGCAGAGAAGCTAACAGCTGAGGGGGCAGGATGACACAGCTGCACAGAGCTTTACACAATTAGGATTACACAATTTAACGTTGATTAAAATACATACACATAAGATAATAACTAATAGTGATCAAACAATTTAGCTGCTCTAACACAATAACCATTTTACATCAAAATGGTATACAAACACTTTAGGCAGAAGGACAAAGGTGTGTATATAGATCACCAGGAGCAAATATAGAAATATTCACGGATAAAATCTTGGAGCTAATGGAGAAGAGTTTTAATAAAAATGTTTTTTTTGTGTGGAGACTTTAACATTGATATGGGAAATAAAACAGATTCAAATAACATAAGCACATTTATAAACTCAATGTACAGTTTAAATATGTATCCATTGATATCAAAGCCAACAAGAATTACAACTCATAGTGCCACAATAATTGATAATATTTTCACAAATATAACAAATGGGGACGTGATAGGTGGTATCTTAACGACCGACTTAAGTGATCATTTACCAGTTTTCACAATCTATAAAAATGATCAAAGCATCACAAAAGCAGTTACAACGAAGAAAAAGATCATAAACACGTCAAAAAAAGTTTTGGAAAAATTGAAAGAGGATCTAGATCACATATGTCAGAGTGGCGGCCCGCAAGCCACAGAACACCGGCAGCAGGCTCTCAGCTGTTAACAAGGTGAAATGTCCGCTGCTCAGCTTCATTCTAACTCCGGCAGAAGTGGTGGAGGTGACATGTCCGTTGCTCAGCTTCATTCTAACTCCGGCAGAAGTGGTGGAGGTGGGGGGTGGGAGGAGTGACAATATTCCAATGCGCAGCAACGCTTTCCTCAGCCCTCCCCATCTTGTATTCTCACAGACATAGTCTCGCGAGTTTTGGGTGCGGTGACTCACGAGACTTTAAGACAGCAGTGGAGCTATCGGTGCGTGAGAGCGCTGTGGAGTGAATGTCAGTACGCAGTAAACATGGATACAAAACTAGCGAACAAGCAAACGAAAACTTATTATTTTCACACAGAGTGGGAGGAGGAGTATTTTTTTGTTTATTCTAATTCGAAGTCTATTTGCCTCATCTGTAATTCGAGTGTTGCCTTATCCAAAAAGTGTAACTTGGAGCAGCATTTCAAGACGATGCACAAACGGTGAGACAGACTTCCCTCCTAAAAGTTCTTTACGGACTCAGAACATGCGGGAGCTAAAATAACAAGCTTGCAGCCCATCAATCGATCTTCACTTAGCCCAGCACAAAAGGTAAACTGCTACGATAGCTTCCTACCGTGTTAGCCGCATCCTGGCTCAACATAAGAAGTCTTTCAGTGATGGAGAAGTTAGGAAAGAAGCGTTTATAATTCTGCATTATTCACCTGGATTATTGATCAAAAATCAGGATGGTATTCTGCATTATTCACCTGGATTATTGATCAAAAATCAGGATGGTATTCTGCATTATTCACATGAATTATTGATCATAAGTGTTTATTAAGGCTTTATTTAAAAAAAAAAAATTTCTTCTTTCGGCTTCTCCCTGCGTTAGGGGTCACCACAGCGAACTAGTCGCATGAAGACTTGGCAATTGATTTTTACGCCGGATGCCCTTCCTGACACAACCACAGACCACCGAGCAACCACAGCCCTCTGTGTGGAGCAGAGAGCTGATATCTAGGGTGCCCAGGGGAGCAGATGGTGTGGGTTAAGGGCCTTGCTCAAGGGCCCAGAGTGGGGCAGATGAGGGTGGAGACAAGTGTGACCGCTTCACTTTATCCCACCCACATCTTTGATGTTGTCTGTACCGGGGCTTGAACCGGTGATCTTCCGATCACAAGCTCACCTTCTTAACCTCTGCGCCACCACTCCCATTGAGGCTTTATTTAATATTTTATTTAATTCATTTATTCATTCATTTAAAATAGACAAAATAAAACAAATTCATCAAAATAAAACATTGAATGAAAAGAGTGCAGAAAAAAGAAAAAAAACTTATATCACCTTCTTATAATAAACATTGAACCAGTCCGGCCCTTGGCTTGTTGCAAATTTGGTTTTTTTGGCCCTCGGTGTATTTGATTTTGACACCTCTGATCTAGATAAACAAGACTGGAATGATGTGTATGTTGATGATGCGAACAGAGCATATGATGAGTTTATGAATATCTTGGAAGCTCTGTATGAAAAGAATTGTGTGCAAACAAATCATACAAAGAGAAATACGGTTGATCAACCATGGATGACAAAAGGGTTGAGAAATGCTTGTAAAAAAAAGAATTATTTGTATTCATGTTTCTTGAAATTGCGAAGTCAGAGCGCTGAAGAAAAATATAAAAAGTATAAAAATAAATTAGTAGGGATTATAAGGAAACATAAGAAAGAATATTATAGTAAATTATTAGATAAAAGTAATGGTGATATGAAAGCAACATGGCGAGTAATGAATAGTGTCCTGAAGAATCATAAAACAAAAACTGGTATTTCAAAATATTTTGTAAAAGACAACGATGAAATTCATGATGAAAATGAAATTGTAAATGGATTTAATCAATATTTTGTGAATGTTGGATCAAGCCTTGCAGCTAAAATACCAAAAGTAGATAATAATGTGATCCATTCAATTACAGGTTGTGCAAATAGTATTTTTCTAAATGGAACTAACAAAGAGGAAATAATGAATGTAGTAAAAAATCTTACAGACAAGAGATCAAAAGACTGGGTGGACATGGATATGATGTTTGTAAAGGACATAATGAGCCATGTTATTGAGCCGTTTACATACATATGTAATTTATCATTTTCAACAGGAATATTTCCAGATAATATGAAAGTAGCTAAGGTAGTTCCTCTTTTTAAAAATGGTGATAAATGTGTGTTCAACAATTATAGACCTATATCCTTGTTACCACAGTTTTCAAAAATTCTTGAAAAACTATTTGTAAACAGACTAGATCAATTTATAGATAAACAAAATATTCTAAGCAACAGTCAGTATGGGTTTAGAGCAAAAAACTCTACATCAATGGCTCTCATGGAATTAATGGAACAAATAACTACTGCTGTCGATCAAAAACAATATTGTGTCAGTATTTTTGTTGATTTAAAAAAAGCATTCAAGCATTCTCCTTGAAAAACTGAACAAATATGGTATTAGAGGACCAGCATTACAGTGGGTATCTAGCTACTTGAAAGATAGGAAACAATTTGTACAAATAAATGATGTAAGATCTGACCTCTGTAATATCACATGTGGAGTTCCCCAAGGCTCTGTACTTGGACCAAAGCTATTTATTTTATATGTGAATGACTTGGTAAATGTGTCAGGACTCCTTAAATGTGTACTTTTTGCTGATGATACCACATTTTTCTGTTTAGGTGAAGATATAGAACAAATGTTGGAATTGATAAAGACAGAATTTGTCAAGATACAAACTTGGTTTAAAATAAATAAATTATCATTAAATCTAGAAAAAACTAATTACATGATATTCAGTAATAAAAAGAAAACTGTTGATGTTCCACTCAAAATTGAGGGTGTTGAGATTTGTAGAGTGAGTGAGGTGAAGTTTTTGGGTGTTATCATTGATGACAAACTGACATGGAAACAACACATAAATTCTGTAAGAATAAAAATAGCTAAATCGATTGCAGTACTGTACAAAGTCAGAGACCTATTGAATGATAAAGCTCTGTATTTGTTGTATAACACAATCATTGTTCCACACTTAATCTATTGTATTGATGTTTGGGGGAATGCGTGTAAAACAATCACAAAGCCTATTTTTGTATTACAGAAAAGAGCTGTAAGAATTATCACTAGAAAACATTACCGTCATCCATCAAGTACATTATTTTATCAACTGAAGTTATCAAAGGTGGGCAATAAACCGCCAGGGACCGCTAATGCGCTAATCCGCTTATAGCGTACCTAAAGATTTTATCAGCGTTACAGCGGAGTGACTAAGTTTTATAATTCATATGCGGATTTGTGCTATTTTTATTTAAAATGCAGTACCGCTAATAACTAATTATCTATCAGTAAGGAAATTATTAGGGATTTTGCTGGCTGTTGTAGCTGCTTGTTTACTTTTCCCCCCTTGGGGAGGGAGCAGAGAGGAGGGTCGGAGGGGGGGGGATGGAGCAGAGGGGAGAACAGACGTGGATCTACCATGTACATGTAGGCAAATGGCCCCCATTCAGCAGGGGCCCCGGCCCCGTCCCGACCCGGCCAGTTACCTACATCACTAACATTGCTGCTGCTTGTTAATGTACATTTAACATAAAAATAATTATAGTTACGATGAAAACAATCATTAAAAACGCAATACAAAAACCGGTCGATTTCTGTATCCCCTACTAAAAATGGACTATTCTATCTTGACATCTTCCGGGTCAGAGGTGAACTCGGTGCTAACATTTATGGCTAGCTGGTTGTGCTAGGTTACTTGGATAAATCCGCAGAGAACCCCGCAGTTTCAAGCCAAATTAACGCGGCCGGAGGATTTTATTGTGTGTTTTGTGTCCACCACTCGACGGTGAGTCGTTAGGTTTATGTATTTTGGTTACTTTTATGTATAAATGCGGTGGCGACACGCCCGTGTATTTGAGATTTAAAAGTGGTCTTAGGGATTAAAAGATCATTCTCTTATTTTGTTAATTTCGTGGCCGAATAGAATATATGTACGTAACGTATTAAATAAATCCTTTGATTTTTGTAATTTCATCCTTTTAGGATAATTTTAGTTACTTTTCATTAAATCTGTTGACTACCTATAGAATCTTGACATCTTCCGGGTCAGAGGTTGTGACGGTTCGGTGAGAGGTTGGAGAAGTTAGCAGCGACCGTTAGTCACTCTAACTCAAAGCAGCAGGACGCACGTTGAATTATTCCACACTTCCAATTTATTAAACTTCGTCCGTGTAACGCCAGTTCTCCACAGTACTAAACATTATATTGTCATACATGAGCAAATAATATTAGTTTACCGCTGTGCCCCTCATCGTCTCTTGTATACTGTATCCTTTATGTGGAATAATATTTCTACTTTTTGTACAAGTGTACAACAACGGAAAACAAAGGGAGTAGGCGCCCCCTTGTGGTGATACCTACTCATCTCTGGGAACCAACCAATATAATGACTGTTACATATGCCCCCCTGGTAAACAAAGGCTGTCCTCAGCCGCACACGACTACAGACAGTAGTACAGAAATATAACGAAGCAATACATAGCCGTAAAACTGCAGTTACACATGGGGCAAGGATCATATCACACCTGTATACATATCTGTGGATAACCGTAACACAGTCAGCTTAGGTTCCAAAATACCAACATAAAATCTGTGTGGAACTCTTCTTTGTTTTATAAACACAATCCCCCTGAAAGAACAGTTAAGGAACTAATTTTTCTATGTAACAATGGGTGACAAATTACTGTCATCCCGAATCATCAGAATTTTTTTTTTTTTTGATTGTTAGGTAACTACAGGAAATTTCAACACAACACATTTAACTGAAATTTACATGCATCCCTTAACCTGAACAAATATAACCTTACACCTTGTTAAGCCTGTCAGTATGGTAGATATTTGTCCATTTATGGTCTGACCAACCAGTCGTTATCCTGGGATGGCGCCGGGCTCTCAGATTGTAACGTCCAGCGCAATCTGAATCTTGGTCAAACTCAGTCTCATCCACATTGGTGTCATCGACCCCATGAGGCGTCTGTGAGTGGTGAATGTCATTCGGCACATCACTTGGAGGGAGGTCAGGGACGGCTTCAGTTAGAGGGGAATCATCCTCAAAGTCATCGTACGTGTGATCTGCCTGTGCAGCCGCACCGGCAGTCTTTTTGGAGCCGGCAGAGTCCCAAGTGTGGAACGGCTGCATGTTCACAACATGGAAAACTCCAGCATCAGCTCCTGTTTCAACATCAATTAGTCTGTAGTTCACATCGCTAAGTTTCTGACTGACACAGAAGGGGCCTTTGAACAGCGGTGCCAGTTTAGCTGTAAAATTAGCCAAAGCATCTGACCTTGGGTGAGACTTCACTCGAACCAGATCACCAATCTCAAAGGCAGAATGGCGGCGTCTCAAGTCGTAGTAGTGTTTCTGTCTTTTGTGGCTGAGATCCAGCGTAGCCCTGGCGTGGTGATGAGCATCCCTGAGGGTGGCTCTAAGAGTCTCTGGATACTGCACGTCTGGGTCATCCAGTCCATCACAGCTTGGTTGAGTGATTAGGTCGAGAGGCGTGTCCAGCTCACGACCATACAACATCATGGATGGGCTAAGACCTGTGCTGTCATGCGGAGCTGTGCGAAGTGCAAAACAGATTTGTGGTAAAAACTTGTCCCATGCGGTGTGTTTGTCACTCACATAGGCGCGGATAGCTGTTTTAAGTGTTTTGTTTACACGCTCTGTTGCATTTGTTTGCGGGTGATAAGCTGTAGTGAGCCTATGTGTTGAGCCTAGAGCTGACACAGTGTGTTCAAACAACTCACTAACAAAGGGAGAACCTCTGTCTGAAATGAGATAGGTGGGGCTACCATGTCTAGCAAATATTTCACTTAAGAACTTGCTAGCTGCAACCTGGGCTGTGGCCTCTCTAACTGCACACACCTCAATCCACTTCGAGAAATAGTCCACAAAGACCAGCAAATAAGCATTCCCTGATTGAGTACGGGGCAAGGGACCCACAAAGTCCACTCCTGTGTATTCCCAGGTTTTTTTGGGCACAATAGGGACCATGAGACCAGCTTGTTTCTGTTGACTTGGTTTTGTGAGTTGGCAGACCGAGCAAGAGGTGACATAACGTTTGACATCACCTGCCATGGCAGGCCAAAAGAACCTGTGCTGTCATGCGGAGCTGTACGAAGAGCAAAACAGATTTGTGGTAAAAACTTGACCAAGATGGCCAGCAGTGGGGTGGTCATGGTAATAGCTCAGTAGGGTTCCACGAAGAGATGCTGGGGCAAAAAGTTTGAGTTCCTTTAATGGGTGCAAACTGCACATAGTCTTTTGGTCCCTGTAATACAGCAAACTGTCATAGACAGTGTATTGTTCTTGGGATTTATTGTCCATCAGAACTGATGAGTCTGATTCGATGTCTCTAAGGAGCTGACCCGTCACAGGGTCGTCCAGTTGTAGCTGCCTCATGTGCGAACGATCCGATAATAACACTGGGGGCAGTGAACGGAGGTCCAAACTGCCTATAACAGCGTGTTCTGGAAGGATATCAATGGGCGTGTCACTTTGGTTTGGCAGGGGATTCCTGGAAAGAGCATCAGGAACTGCATTGTGTTGTCCCGGCTTGTGAACAATTGAAAAGTCAAAGTCTTGTAGTCTCAAAGACCATCTAGCCAGCCGGCCAGAAGGGTTTGGACGGGACATGAGCCACCTAAGGCTGTTGTGGTCTGTGAAAACAGTCACGTGAAGGCCCTCAACATATGGTCTGAAGTGTTCCAGAGCCCAAATGATGGCCAAACATTCTTTTTCAGGGGTTGAGTATGGTTTCTCAGCCTTGTGTAGAGAACGACTTGCATACGACACTACAATGTCTCGGCCCTCTTCATCTTTTTGCATCAAAGCAGCGCCCAATCCTAGGTCACAGGCATCAACATGAACATAGAAGGGTCTAGCAAAGTCTGGAAATCTTAACACGGGGGCTGACGTGATTCGGTCTTTTAAAACATTCATGGCTTGCTGACAGTTGCCATCCCAGTGAAAAACAGTGTCCTTCTGTGTGAGCTTATGGAGTGGGTCAGCATGCCGTGCATAATCTTGGACAAAGCGCCGATAATAGCCAGTGAGTCCAAGGAACTGTCTGACCTGTTTTACTGTAGATGGTGACTGAAAATCAATGACAGCTTTGATTTTATCATGGTCAGGTTTTATGCCTGCAGGTGTGATGCGATAACCCAAAAATGTGAACTCACTCAGACAGAACTGACATTTTTTCAGTTTTAGCGTGAGGCCAGCTGCCTCAAGTCTGTTCAGGACCTCCTCCAAATCTTTTAAGTGCTGCTCGAATGTGGGAGATGTCACCACAATGTCATCTAGGTACACAGCGCATGTTTTGTAGACCAGGCCCGCCAACACAGAGTTCATGAGCCTTTGAAATGTTGCTGGCGCATTGCATAACCCAAACGGCAGCACACGGAACTGGTAGAGGCCACAGTGAGACACAAAAGCTGTTTTTGGTCGGGATTCCTCTGCAACAGCAACTTGCCAATATCCTCGAGCCAAATCCAGGGTTGAGATGTACTTTCCTCTTGCCAGAAAGTCGAGGGATTCATCAATTCGTGGTAATGGATAGGAGTCCTTTTGTGTGACTTGGTTTAAACCTCTATAATCCACGCAGAATCTTGGATCAGAACCAGGTCTATTCACAATCACCACTGGAGCAGCCCATGGACTGGTAGAGGGTTCAATTATGTTGTCCTCCAGCATTTGTTGCACTTGATCCTCGATTAAACGCTTTTTTGTTGGCGATGAGCGATAAGGGGGAAGATTTATGGGCTTGGCGGTTCCAGTATCGATCACATGTTCCGCCCTTGTAGTGTGTCCAAGATGTCCATCAAAGGTGGAGCTGTGGTGGGAAAGAAGATCATACAGATCTGATTTTTGTGTTTCCTCCAGGCTCGCCTCAGCCACTTTTGACTCCATAGTGTCTGACAAAATGTTCAGTGACATAACAGTCTGTTCAGCAGGAAAAAGGTCAAGACTGTGGTCCTCATTTTCATCCAAGGCAGGACAGGGACTGTCATCAATAAAAACTGTCCTTGTCGGTATATGGATGGTTACTGAGGCTCTCATCATAAAGTCCATCCCTAATATGAAAGGGGAAGACAGGTTTTGGATGATGGCGAAGCGTTGATAAAAGCGCTTGTTCATAAAGCCGATACTTAGCCAAGCCACACCATCTGGAAGGCAAGGAGCGTTGTCCGCTAGGCTCACTGGCGGACCCTGCCACTGACGTATTTTTTGTGGACAAATCCTATTAACTTCAATGAGATCTGCACGCACAGCCGAAAGTGAAGCACCTATGTCCAGAGTCGCCTCGATGCAGGTTCCATTAAAGTTCAGCTTAGTCTTAAATGGAGTGTTCCAGGTGGCAGTAGAATCATTGTCCTCCACATGACCAAGAATGTGGAATTCACTTGTGGAAAGGTGAGGCTCAGTTAACGTCTGGAGGGAGGATTGCCTCGACGAAATATCCTCCCCCCCTGAAGTTTCCCGATGGCCTTTGGGGTGCTGCATCTACAGATGGACTGAAGCTTCTATTGTCTGTTTCGGCTTCAGGTGTGTCCAAAGTAGTGGGAGTGAGCTCATTATGGAACCGGGCTGGCACATGTTGTTGAACATGGCCCTGATTACAAGCAGGACACGTTTTTGATGTATATCCAGGATTTGAGCACTTATAACAGTGTGGCTCAGCTCTCTGCTGCTTCCAGTGTCTCTTTTGAAGGTTCTGTTGGCTATCAGGTCCCAGCACAGCATGTAATTCATGAGCCCTGAGCAGCAACTCCATCACAGAAGACACAGGTGAGCCATACAGCGCCACCCTGTATTTTTCAAGTGAATGTTTACATATTAGTTGAATACGCTCTTTTTCGGGTGGTGGGCAACTTAGTTTGTTAAACTCACTCAACATATGAGCTACAAATGTTGGGAGTGGTTCATCAACTGACTGAACCCGGTCTAGTATGCCTCTGAGAATTCTTTCTTGGTTGTCAGTGGGCAGAAAGACTGTTCTGAAAAGTTGGCAGAAGCGCCCCCATGAGTTAATGTGGGAACTAAGGGCGTTAAACCACTTACGAGGCTCTTTTGTTAGAAAATGAGGCAACTCATTCAGAATCTGGACATCTGTTAAATTCAGAGTGGACTTGTATGCTGACACAGCCTGTAACCAGTCCTCTGCCTGCACTTCCCCATCCCCAGCAAATACTGGTGGTTCCAGCTTGGCGTGATGTAGTGCAGCAGCGATCACTCTTGTGGTGTTGGTTAGCTCAGCTGAATGAGTCTGTAGGAAAGAGCTATGCAGGTCCCTCTGAGTTCCAGGATAAGGGCATGGTTTATCCACATTCACAGGAGGCACATATGGTGTTGAGGTGGCTATAGGAGGTGCAGGAGGCTGTTGTGTAGAAAGTCCACCAGACCCACAGGAATTAACCCCATCTAGATGATCCAGCAATTTCTGTTGTAGGGACAATGTAGTTTGAAGGACATCCCTCAGCTGCTGGACGTCATCTTTTAATTCTAGAACCTGTTGATGGAGGTCTGGAGTTCTCTGATGTGGTGGTACAGATTGAAGAAAGTCAGTATCCGTTTCAGAGTCAAAAACAGAAAAATCTGGTTTAAATGCCATTTTGTTTCTTCAACCTCTATGGTAATGTCCAAAGCAAATGGAATTTTCACAGCAGAAAACCTCAGGATTGTGAACAATTTTATTTTATTTTTTTTTATGTTCAGGTTGTTTTGCTTTTAAGTTTATATTGGCAGTAGGGCTCGTAGGCGAGTAAATGTCCAAATATAAAATAAAATCTTCTTAAGCAGAGAATCAACCCAGTTCACAGAGTTCAGAGTTCACAGAGTTCAGAGTTCACAGAGTTCACAGAGGTGTGTTGCTCTCCGCTGTCACAGTGTTTGTGCAGCTCAGTCT
>JBBPBX010083733.1:0-10851 GCA_038048925.1 Garcialebias charrua
AGGACCTGGACAGAGGGGCTCTTTACAGTCCACACTCGAGCAACGTCTCTCCTCCACCCGTGTGGTGCTTTTCCACTGATGTGCGACAGGAAAAGGAGGGAGTTGGGCCAACACAGTGGGGTTGTTGGTGTCGGACGCACTGCTCTGGCTGCTGGGACGACAACAAGTCTGTTTACTGGCTTACATGACCAACTTCATCTCTAACCACAAAGTGTGGAACAGTCAGCAGCAGAAATGTTAAATCAGCCTTTTGCATAAAATAGTTTACTTAACAACACATTTATTTTTTTGTTAATTCATCATGCTGCTTGTTTGTTTCGTTCTAGCAAACAATTTAATTCAGCACATGTGAAATACAATTCTCCAAATCAACTTTTAGCACAGTGGCACAAAGCCGCCACCTCTCAGCAAGAAAAGTTGCTGGATTGAATCCTGGTTGGGGGCCTTTCTGGGTGGAGTTTGCATGTTTGATTACGGTGACATTATCTATACATGAATGCTCCTACAAGCAGATGTTGGATGCTGTCTATCATGGTGCACTAAGATTCATAACTGGCTGTGGTTACCATACCCACCACTGCACCCTGTATTCCCTCAGTGAGGACTGAACTATGCAAAAGGGCCTTCTCCTACTCTGCTCCTGCTTCCTGGAATATCTTAAAAAAAGACCCGAAGCTCTCGACCTTGACCTCTCTAAATGGCTTTAACAATCTGTTGGAATCCTGGCAAAAACCAATGCAGACATGTTCCTGTTTTTGATTTTCTACATCTGCCTTATAATCTGTCTGTTTTGCTACTTTGATATCTTTGTAAAAAAAAATCTGTATTTCTCTCTTATGTTTGTCTATCGGTCTTTTGCAGACACGTGACATTTTGCACTCCCGGTCGCCATACATATATACATATATATAATAGCATGCTTTTAATCATTTGTAAACGGCAATAATCCTTCGCTCCATTGATTACGGTGACATTATGAATGCTCCTACATGCACCCTGCAGATGTTGGATGTTGTCTATCATGGTGCACTAAGATTCATAACTGGCTGTGATTATCGTACCCACCACTGCACCCTGTATTCACTGGTTAACTGGACATCATTAACCTCACGCAGACTCTTCCACTGGTACATTTTCATCTTTAAATCACTTCTTGGTCTGCTGCCCTCATACATCTCCTCCTACATGTCTCTGCGTGAGTGCAGCTACAGCGTGCGCTCTCAGGACATGATTACCTGCAGTGTTCCCTCAGTGAGAACTGAACTTGGAAAAAGGGCCTTCTCCTACTCTGCTCCTGCTTCCTGGAATATTTTACAAAAAGATCTGAAGCTCTCGATCTTGACCTTTCTAAATGGCTTTAAGAATCTGTTGGAATCATGGCAAAAACAAATGCAGACATGTTCCTGTACATTTGCCTTATAGTCTAGCCATTTTGCTACTTTGACATCTTTTTTTAACTTGTTAAAAAAATCTGTATGCCTCTCTTATGATTGTCTATTGTTGTCGCTGTTGTCATCATTCTTTGCTGAAAACATGTCTCTCTTGTAAATGAGTCCTCGAGGCTCAATGGGATTAACCGGCCTAAATAAAGGTTGAATGAATGTTCTCTCTGTGCATGCTTGGGTTTTCTCCTGGTGCTCCAGTTTACAACCAAAAACATGCATGTTAGACTGATTAGTAACTCTAAATTGTCCCTAGGTCTGAGTGAGGGAGTGAATGGTTGTATGTGTCCCTGTGATGGACTGGAGACATGTCCAGGGTGTCCCCTGCCTCTTGCACATTGATAGCTGGATATGGACACGAGTGAACCCCGCGACACAAAACGGAAGAATCAGGAACTTTACAAGCTCAAAGTTTTATGGGCATTGTAATTTTATGTTTTAGGTAAACTTATCAAGGAAAAGTCAAAAGGGGTAAGAAAATGATTATTAAAGAAATACAACAGTTTGATATGCTGCTTTATTCATAGTACCGGTAGCCATTTTTGACGGGTTGACAGTAATTCCAAGTTATCATTACTATTGACTGCTGACTTTCTCTAAAAACTAAATGTTTGAGCTACATTTTCATTATGGTAGCAAACAGTTAAAAGTTGACTTTTTTATGAACAGGTTGGCACATCAGCTGACTATCTCAGACTGAGACTTTTTTATTGGTCACGTACAACAGGTTCTGCATGGCATGTGGACAATATAACCATTCAAAAAAAACTTTAAAGGATGTTCAGAGTGCAGTTTCATTTTAATAGACTGTTTCTTATGTGGAATTTGAAAACGTGCTGCATTTTGAACTATTTTACGAGTCACATTTCCTTCTACTCTGACCATCACAAGAACTCAATAAAATAAACCCATAGGAGTGTGATAATATGAACCTTGGACAGGATATAAAGGCAAAGGATCAAAGCTGAAGCTGCGATTATTGCTGATTGCAGACAATCCTTGGTGAAATAATGATACTAAAAAGCTTACAGCTAAAATGATCTTTTTAATTTGTTTTTACTTTCCATTAATGGGCACATCGTTTGTTTCTTCAGACTGCTAGTCTTTTTTTATCCTCAATAATAATAATGATGATAATAAATATAAACTTGCAAGAGAGCATCCGTCCGTCCGTCCGTCCATCCATCCATCCACCTACCTGCTTGTTCTTATTAAATCTTTTGATACCGTGGATCACAATCCTTTTATTTATGCCATAAGCTCTTAGATATTGGTTTCGATCACACTATCGGTTGGTTTTCTAATTATCTTTCAGGCCAAAAGAAATGTGTTCAACACAATGTTACTTCTTATTTAACTGTCAATAATGGTGTACCACAAGGCTCAATCTTAGTACAAACGCTATTTACAGTTTATATAAGGCTGAGTGGTTAGAGCAGTCGTCCTCCAATGCAAGAGTTGGGGGTTCTAATCCATCAGTGGTCACACGTCGAAGGGTCCCTGGGCAAGACACTGAACCCCTCATTGCCTCCGATGTGTGTCCCATCAGTGTATATGAACGTGACCTAAAGCACTGATTAGTCTCAGAATGATTTGTTCAGTTAGCTTCGTATAGATCTAGAGTGGTGGATGAACGGGTAAATGAGGACACAGATTGTAAAGCGCTTTGAGTATCTTCATAAGATAGAAAGGCGTCATTTAAATATAGACCATTTACCATAAATAATGTAGGTCAGACGTAGGTCTACTACGCTGACGACACAGTTGTTTACTGTCGGGCTAAACCAGTTGCTAAAGTTGTCCAGCATCCACAGTCTGCATTTGACATCATTCAGTCAGACTTGCTCTGTCTCAGACTTGTGCTAAATGCTGAAAAAACCCAAAGGAATGTTGTTTTCAAACAGAAAGTTTGTGCCAACAGATCTTCCTCCTATCTTATCCATGCGTGATGTTCCTACTGACTTTGTGGACTTGGGGATTTTGGTTGATGTACATCTCTCTTTTAAGCCGCATGTCGGAAACTTGATAAAGAAGCTGAAATTAGAAATGGGTCTATTTTTCAGAAATAGATCTTACTTAACACTGAATGCTAGGAAACACCTTGTAGCTGCTATTTTCTTATCGGCCCTTGACTATGGTGACATTATTTTCATCATGCCCCTGCCTGTACCTTGCAGATGTTGGATGCGGTCTACCACGGTGTGCCAAGATTCATAACTGGCTGCAACTATCATACACATCACTGCACTCTGTGTTCATTGGTCAGTTGGTCATCATTATCTACATGTAGGCTCTTACAGTGGTACATTTTCATCTATAAATCACTCATTGATCTGCTGCCTTCTTATAGCTCCTCCCACATCAGTGCAGTTACAGCGTGCACTCTGAAGACATCATTACCTGCAGCGTTCAGTCAGTGTGGACTGAACTTGACAAAAAGGCCTTTTCATACTCTGCTCCTCTAACCTGGAACACCTTAGAAAAAGAGAAGCTGTCCACTTTGACCTCTTTATGAGATTTTAAACAATTGATAAGTTCAATAGAAAAATCAAAGCAAACATGTTCCTGTTTAGTTTTTTTTACCTTGTTTTATGTGGCACCTTGATTTGATTTTGTTTTGTAACACTACTTTTTTTTTACTTACTTTATTTGCATTCTATTTATTGTTTATTGCTGTGTGTACCTTATCTGTGGTTTTGTCTAAAACAGGTCCCTCTTGTAAAGGAATCCTTGTGACCCAATGAGACTAACCTGTATAATAAAGGTTGAATGAAAAAAAAAAGGCGGTGAGGAGCTATTTCTAGTGGGATTTGGTCAACAGGTGACTAGACAGGTTACAGAAAGACTGTAAAATCCATAAAGGCTGTTTATAATACAGTACAGTACTTAGTTTTTATTCATCTCCTGACTGAATGCATCTTTAGGTTTTGAATATATTTGTTTTTGTTTCTTCCAAATGAAAATTATTGTACACAGTTTTACTATTTCTGCAGCTGGTAAATTGAACTAAACACAGTATTTTATGTCTGCAGCAGTGTGTGTATGTGTATGAGTCACAAACCAACAAAAAAACAGAAGTATTTTTGTTTTTTTACATATAGAATATTCCCATTCATACACATTAAACAAAGCAATTAAGGAATAAACAATTCTCCTCAAAGGTAAAGTGTCATCAGGAAATCTCAATAAAGACTTTTATTTTTTTATTTTTTGTACCAAAATAGGCAGTTAGAGCAGGGATAAATATTATAATATATTAGATATAGATCCATCTCTGTAATAGATTCTTTGCATCAGTGCTTTACTCTAACAGACAGTGGCATTGTCCCCCTGGCTAAACACACAGCCAGAGTCATACAGAGATTCTACTTCTGTCAAACAATGAATGCAAATCATTTCATGAAACACGTGAGAGGACAGAGATGAAAAAAAAATATATAGATGAACATTTGTTGAGAAAACGTGAAAGCATTTATAACACATGTGGTCCTGTTCATAATTTGGAGGAGGGGGGGGGGTGTTAGAAGCTGACAGAAAAGCCTTTCTATATGTCTCTGACCTCCAGCCAACATGGAGGAGTTGCCTTGGGGTTGAAGGTGAGGATGGGGAGGGTGGCTGACAGGGTCCATACAGGGGCGGTGTCATCAAAAGCATCACATTTCAGGTTATTTTCATTTATGACCTCAGCACAGGTTACATTTTCGGTCACACGGAGTAGTTGGTAATTATTATCAAGCTAAAGATTTCCCAAAGTTGTATCTCAATGAAAACATAAAAAAAAAAATAAACACACTGAAAGTGAATATTTAGATGGTGAGTATTGTATTGTACAATTAAAAAAGTAAGTGGGCTCTGCAGACTGCTGAGGTCCTATGCAGGAATAGCTTCTGGGGGCTTTGATGTGCATAGAACTAAAAGTTCAATCTTTTCAAAGAACTCTGGTTAAAAAAATCCCTGCAGCAGGTTAATCAATCATGACAAAACATTCACGTGTGTGACGTATTTTCATACTAAACATACACCAACTGGGAACGCCTTCGCTTAAAACGCTCTCCGACTCCTTACGATAATGCTTTTAGGACACGAGCCACCGTTAGTGCAACTTCAGCAGGAGAAAAGCTGTAAAACTGATGCTGATGATCACGATCGTCATGATATTAAGCAAGGTGATACAATGTTTGATGTTTCAAGGATCGACTAATGTCAAACTGGTCGTGGAGTGAAAAGGAGGACTGAGAAAAGAGAAAGAAAGGATGGAGAAAGGAGGAAGACTTGGACAGAATGTCATTTTTCTAAAACAGTCTGGGACTAAATTTATCACAATGTAGAAAACCAGTTTTAAGTAAAAAATAACTAAAACACAAGTTATTCTCTTTTACTAATAAAAAAAAACTGTTTCTAGTTGATTTGATTCTAAGTGTAAATGTTTTTGAGTAGTCAAGGTAAGCTATTTTACCCGTTTAGTTAAACATTTTAGAACTTTTTTAGTACGTTGTAGGTTTAATATGCAATATTTTGTTGTATAATAGAGATTATCATAGTTAAATTAAGTAGGCAACTCCTGGGCTGAATGTTTCCAACATGGAAATGCAGCATATGTGTGTTTTAAAGACATATTTCAACAGTCTGAATATCACATGTGTGGCTATATGCCTAACAGGTTTTAGATATGCAGCAGCCAGAGCAAGAGTTGTGTCAAACTGAAAGCATTATCATTGAAAAAAAATTAACCATCTAATATTATATTTAAATGTATTATTTATTTTACTGCTGACTGCATCTACTACACGCCTCTTAAATTTTATAAAACTAAAACAGAATATCGGAATATTCATCATCATCACTGGAATGCGTGTTTATGACCTCGCAAAATGGTAGAATAATGTCAATATATTTCTTGAATATAAACTACGTTTACACTACTTTTAATCCAAGTTGAGATACTGGTTTGTCACATAAAGTAGTTAACTATCTCTGTTGCAGAAAGGCTAAGTTGAATTCTTTCTATGCTACATCAATGAACAGTTGCTGCCCAAAACTTTGGCCCTCGGTGACAAGAATGCTGGGGAACAACATAATTACAATTTTAGTTTCACATAATATTCAGAAGTTTCGGACAGTTAAAAGAAATAATGGAGAGATGATAAAGAGAAAGAAAAGATCAACTAAACATGAATGAAAAAAAAAACAGATAAAAAGACAGACAGGGAATAGGTTTAAGATTTTGTCTGAAAAACATGCTCTTAAAGCTACAGCGTGCAAAAGTCTGCCTCTTGGTGACAATAATATCATTACAAACCCATACATGAATACAATACCCTTTGTTCTTATGAAAACAACAACAACAACAATAATAATAACAATAATGAAATAAATCAGATAATGGTACGTGTTGACTTGATTTGAACCAACTCCTTAAACATTAAGGAACTGAGCTGCAGGAAGATCCTCAAATAGGTTGCTGGACAGACATTAGCCCCTCCCACTTTAGGGAGACGCAGTCCCAGATAGTCCCAGCCTCGCCATCTTCATGTGATTGTGTGAATAAATGTGTGTGGTGATGTAAAAGAGAAGAGGCAGGCTGATAATAGAAAATAGAATCAAGCAGAAAGTGTTGAGAAAGACAAGTGCGTGAATATAACGTGTGTGTGTGTGTGTTTGTTCAGAGTCGCTCCTTGGTGGAGACCCAGATATAAGGACCGGACTGCTCCTCAATGATCTGCTTCACCTGTGAGTGAATTTCCTCAAAAGTTGAGCCCTGGACAATAGCTGCAAAAGACACAAAGAAAGGAGTGGTTCACAGGTTCACGTTGGGATTTTAAAAGCCAAAGAGACTTTTATACATTTCTGAAGTAGGTAAAGGTAGAACAGAAACATTAACTGTGAATTATTTTCTCCTGATTACAATAGAAACAAATGTCCCAAAACATTAAAGAAAGAAATAATGTCAAGAACATTTTTTTTTTCAAGTTTCTACATGACAAATATTTTATCTAACTGCTAATATTTATATCAAGACATACCGGTATTAAAAATAAAGTTGCTTAAGTCACTTTTTGCAGTCATTCTGTTAAATGTAAATGTTTCCATTTTATTGCATTATGAGCTGTTAGGCAATCTTTACCATTCAATAAAACCAACTACAGCTCCAGTCACATGAAACTGTCACATTACAGAGGCGGACTTCCTGCAGGCTGCTGTTTCTGTGGGCACAGGGGTTTTACTTTCCTGCTGCGTTCAGTATAATCTCAGATATAAATAGCTTAAAATTGTAAACACTGCTACCACTAATAAAGTTATTTTTCCAATTTACCAATACAGTACCGTTCAAACAAGAGTGCTGCATACAGCCCATTATACGCCCATTGCCAAACAGAAATACAGCATTCTATAGCAACGGATGGACCAGCAAAGACCTTGTATAACATTTGACCTTGATTTTTGACCTTGATCTTGAAGCAGGAATGATGGAAAGTGTATGTGACACTTTGATAGTGATGTGGCATATGTGTTTGAAATTTTGTTAAAATATCTTGAGCTGATCAGAAGTTATGGGCCGAAAAGTAGAAAGTTTACAGATGTACATGCAGACAAACATAGGTTATACCATGATGCATTTTTCATAAGCCTTCAAAGGACGTATAAAAAGGATGATCACACATTTAAGATAAGCTGGTGACAGTACTTCCTGTCAATTTTACCTTTTTTGTCACAGTGTCTTTGTAATCCAGCAACAAATGAGTATTTTATTGAAGAAATTTAAAGGTGAGATAATTTTGAGGTCCTATTTAAAAATACCATAAAGAACATCCTTTAACTATGCTTAGCATCTTGTGTGCATGTGATTATGAGTGTGTGTGTGTGAGTGTTAACTAACCGGTGAAGTGTTCTGCAAACTCCTGCTCCAGTTTGACGGCTCTGTCAAAAGTCTTTCTCGCCTGTTCCTCAGTCAAACGCTTGATCATCTCTCTGCAGGAAGTAGAAACAAAGAATCCACTTCATACAATACAGAGTAAAATTGCTTATATATAGTATGTATATAATAAAGTACTGTATGTGATTTTGGTATAACGAGTACCATGCTTTGATTCTTGAATAAAGACGAATCTTAAATATTGGTGCTCATCCTTTGTGTGCAAGAAAAAAGTTCAATCGTCCAAAATAAATCTACAGTTTAACAACAGCTGATGATTAGCCCTATACAGTATAATTCAGCTGCAGGGTGATCTTGAGCAGTGGTGTAGTCTACATTTTTGTTGTGGGTATACTGTGCTTAGAAACCAAAGTACACTGGTTAGTACAATGCAATCGTCAATTTATTTGGATTTTTAAGCATAATGAACATTTCCAAAATTCTCTGATGCTTATATTTGAATAAATGAACAACAAACTTTGTACAACTGTTGGCTATGTATTAAAAACATGTTATATAATTTATAAAACAGTATCAAAGCAAAGCGCTGCATACCGATAGATTGTTACAGAAGCGTTTAACTTCCGTTTAACGTATCAATGACACGTGTCTAATGTTATGTATCATTGGGCACTTTTATGTGGATATACTGAAATTCTTAAGCTTTTCTAGTGGGTATACCCGAGTATCACGTAGACTACACCACTGATCTTGAGGTTAAGTTGTGTTAACATTTCTGTCACTTACAGGATGTTGTCGACACTATGTGGTCTTATGAGGATAGCAATGGGATTGAGTCCTGCCATCTGGAGACGCTTTATGGCATTCCCAGATACGTCCAGTATGCAGTGTTTACCCTGTGAGAAACAGAGTGTCTTAGACAATAAACTTTTTACCATCTTTGCTGTGTCATCCCAGTGCCTAGTCGTTCAGACACTCAGGGGCTCACCTTGTCAGCGACTTCTCTAACAGATTGTATGCTGGTTCCATACAGATGGTTGTTGTACTGTCCTGCTTCTATGAACTTGTGTTCCTGAATTTCTTGCTCCATGAGCTCTCTGGAGGGCATGAAGTGATAATCTCTGCCGTCCACCTCATAGTCTCGTCGCGGCCGTGTTGTGTCTGAAGATCAGAGGTTGTACACAGATTTAGTCCAACTTGTGTACAACTTAGAATCCACTTAAGAATAAATGAATGAATGGTAAACCAAAAACACTGAAAGCATGAACTGTTCAATACAGAATTGACATTGATTTTTGTTGTTGTCTATAAACCAAAACAGGCTAGAAAATAGTGCTTATTTTAGTCAAGCAAATGTAGCACGCAAGGTTTATTGTAAAGTGAGGAAACTCACGTGGGACGCAGGAGCCAAACTTGTCGGGAAACTCAGAGATGAGGTCATCGTTGATCCGATCTTTCATTGGTCCAAGCACGATGACCGGCCGTGTGTAATTAACTGAGAACAGATGAACAGAAGCAGGCTGATACTGTATTTGTATGATGGCATTCAGAATCCAATGCTAGTAGTTACGTTAAATATTTATTCCGCCATCATGCTTGAGATGTTGATTGTAGGGATGCACGATATAATCGGCATGGTATCAGTATCGGCTGATGTTAGCGCTAAAGTTCATTATTGGACATCAGTCATTCCATCAAAATAACTCACCGATATAAAAGGTGCTCTTTTTATAAGATAACCCAGTGACAAGGATGCCTGCAGTGGCAGCGCAATGTGATGACGTCATGTGCGCCTACCTGATCTCATGACGGAGAAGAAAATTCAAAATGTCTGTGTTGTGAAGTTTTTTTTTCATTGAGGATATCAGATTCCAAAGATTTTTAGACTATGTTGAGCCTCGCTACATCGTCCCCAGTCGGAGATATTTTTCTGACGTAACGTTTCCCGAGTTACAAGCCGCCATTTCCGGCGTCATTGAGAAGCTAATAGCCGATATCACTTGGGTGAGTTTTACCACAGACCTTTGAACGTCGTGTTAGCCCCCTTGGATAGACAAAAACTTTGAATTAAAAAAGTCTGTCCTTCATGCACAGGAGTGCAGAGGATCCCACACTGCAGCTAGGAACCTGGAACAAGCCTCCACAAGTAAGACAGCATCGCAGGTGACTAAGGCTAATAAATAATATTTAACACATTTAATTTAATATAAGTTAAAGTTCTATGCATATCATATGGCTGTTACTGAATACAGATAGTCCTCGACTTACGACGGCCTCGACTTACGACGTTTCGGGGTTACGTCACGTATCTCATAAAAATAAAAATAAAAAATTTGAAAAATCTTATTTTATGTGTTTAAATGTTCTTGATTTTATGTGTACAGCACTTTGTTGCAGCTGTGGTAGTTTTAAATGGCTTTATAAATAAAGTATTATTATTATTATTATTTAGAAGCCGATTTACGTAGTTTTCGGCAGTGTCCGGCAGTTTTCGGCAGTGTTCGGCAGTTTTCGGTTAGCTTCGGTTAGCTCCGG
>JBBPBX010083734.1:0-15457 GCA_038048925.1 Garcialebias charrua
TCTCGGATGAGTGTGTTGTTTCTCTTGACGCTGAAAAGGCCTTTGATTGGGTTGAATTTGACTATCTTTTTGCAGTTCTTAGTAAATTTGGTTTTGGAGGAAAATTCATTCACTGGATTAAATTATTGTACCATCAGCCATCTGCTAGAGTACGTACTAATTCTCAAACTTTGAAACCATTTGAACTACAAAGAGGCACCCACCAAGGCTGTCCTCTTAGCCCCCAGCTTTTCGATCTGGCCATAGAGCCCCTCGCCATTGCACTACGAACCAGTAAGGAGATATCCGGCATCTGGAGAAATGACATGGAACATAAGGTGTCGCTTTACGCTGATGACCTTATACTTTTTATTTCCAAGCCATCAACTTCACTGCCTTTTGCCCTCAACTTGTTTACCCAATTCGGCCAGATCTCCGGGTATAAATTAAACCTTACCAAAAGTGAGCTTTTCCCTTTAAGTAATAAAGTAAATATATCAGACTTTACTAATTTGCCGTTCAGAATTGAAAGACAAAAAATTACATATCTGGGTGTCACAGTGACAAAAAAACATAAAAACTTGTTCAAAGAAAATCTGACTCCACTGTTGAACCAAGTGAAAAGATCCCTCACAAAATGGACGCCACTTTCCATGTCCTTGGTAGGACGTATAAACTCAATTAAAATGACTATGGTATATTACCCAAATGTTTATATGTTTTTCAGGCACTACCTATTTTTATTCCTAATATATTTTTCAACGAGCTGGATTCAATTTTTTCATCCTACATATGGAGGAATAAACGTCCAAGGCTTAATAAGATGAATCTTCAAAAACCTAAAGAGGAGGGGGGTTTTGGTCTTCCTAACTTTCGGTTTTATTATTGGGCTGCTAACCTCAGATGCTTAGTGCACTGGTATTTTTACCATAACCTGAGTAATTCCCCTGAATGGGTGACTATGGAATTACACAACAACAATAATATATCTCTACCAGCTATGCTTTGTGCTCCACTTTTACTCTCCTCACCCAACTCCATTTTAAATCCTGTAGTGAAACATTCACTAAAAATATGGGGCCAGTTTAGGAAACATTTTAAACTTAAAGACCGTGTAAAGTGAAATTAAATTTGTGTTTTTATTTTGTCACACGGCATAAATATGTGTTATTAATCACCCATATAAATCTGACTGATTAAAAACATTGATTTCCTTATAAAATTAAGTCTCAAAAATCATGAAAAAACATGATTTTGACTTGCTCTAGAACGCTGGGGGCGTGTCGCACGTGGGCGTGATTTCAGCGCAGTACTGCGCCATGTCCAGCCCCCTTCAGAGCTGAGCTGTGTGGGGAGGCATACGGGGGAAGCAGAGATCACCTGCTCTGTTTTTATCTGAGTTCTGGCTTCCAGCAGCTCCTTTTTCCAAGAGTTACGCTGTTTTTAGTGCACTAACAACTCTGGTTATGTTTTTAAAGTTGAGGACACATAACTCCGCTGTTATAATCAGCGCTATTTTAGAAGATGAGCGGACTCGCGGTCCGAACCGGTCACATCGCATGCGGGGTCTGATCGCCACACACACACACACACACACACACACGCGGACTCGCGGTCCGAACCGGTCACATCGCATGCGGGGTCTGATCGCCACACACACACACACACACACACACACACGCGGACTCGCGGTCCGAACCGGTCACATCGCATGCGGGGTCTGATCGCCACACACACACACACACGCGGGCGCGCGCGCGACCCGGTCACATCGCATGCGGGGTCTGATCGCCACACACACACACACGCGCGCGCGCGCGACCCGGTCACATGCATGCGGGGTCTGATCGCCACACACGCGCGCGCGCGGGGGGGGGGGAGGTGCGCGGAGGTGCAGGTGGCATGTGGTCGCTCCAGCAGCACGCCAGTACTGGAGGGAGACGGTCGGTAGCGAGTGAACGGCTCCACCGAAGAACGCATTTATAACGGCTGAGCTGCAGGGGGTGGGGCTTGTGACCGCGTGACGAAACGCGGTCACATTTAAACCACGCCTAAAAAATCCTGAAAGAGAAATGTGTTTATACACAGTTTGATCTATAACTCCAAAATTAATTGAGCTACAATTTTGAGACTTTTTACTCATTTACAAGATTACAATTACGACATTTATAATGTTTATTGAAGAAAATGTTGAAATTCACTTTACACGGTCTTTAAGGATTTTTCCCCTCTAAGCCCCATTGCACTTAACCATTTGTTTAAACCATCTCTTCAGGATGGAGTGTTTCTGGGATGGCACAGGAGCGGTCTTACTCATTTTAAGGACCTTTTCATTGAGAAGTAATTGGCATCATTTGAACAACTTAGCAATAAGTATGGTCTACCACAATCCCACTTTTTCAGATATTTACAAACCAGAAATTTTATTCAATCACATTTTCAGGCTCAGTTTCTCTACCAGAGCCTACACTGTTTGAAACCATCTTACAATTGAACCCGACCCGTAAAGGGCTTATTTCACGGCTTTACAATCTAATGTTGAACATGATGGAGACCTCTTCACCCAAACTTAAAACTTTATGGGAGGAGGACTTGGGCATGACCATTCCAGATGAAACATGGGCTTCTATAATTAAACTTGTTAACACGACATCTCTGTGTGCACGCCATTGTCTTATTCAGTTTAAAGTGGTACATAAAGCTAGCCTGGTTAAAACCAGACCCTTGTCCTTCACTTCGCTTCGGACTAGGGTCTGGAGTTTCTCCTATAGAGAACCGATTCTTGCTGGAGGCGTGGCCTCTGCTAAGCAGTGGTGGGAAGTAACGAAGTACAAGTACTTCGTTACTGTACTTAAGTACATTTTTCATGTATCTGTACTTTACTTAAGTAAAATTAAACAGGGGTACTTTCTACTTTTACTTCACTACATTTTGCATTAAGTATCTGTACTTTCTACTACACTACATTTCTAAAATGCGTTGCGTTACACGTTACATTGAAGTCGCATTGCGGCTTTTTTTTTGTTCGTTAGTTTGAAAGTTACGGACGTAGAAAGTAACCAATGCAAAGCAGGCAGGTAACATTAGACCCGCCTTCAGCAAGAGCTGTGCCAGTGACGTAGACAACCTGCGTGCTCCTGCACCTCTACCTAACAACACACCCAAAATGGATTCCACCATGGAGAGCCAGCAAGAAGATACGCACCATCCATGGCCTTATTTAAAAAACTTATTTGAGTTAACCGGTTCTAAAAACAACTCGTGGAGATTCCGGTGTCAACTTTGCCTCCCCCGAAACCATGAACTCCTGTCTTTCAAAAATTCGCCGTCAAATCTGAAAAAACACGTCGAGGTAAGTGAAGTTGCTAAACGCTACCTTACTTTAGCATGTGAAATTAATTTAGGTTAGTGGAGTCTTATGTAACCTTAGCCAGCTTCTTGTTCAACTGTACCTTGCTCACAAGTAAACAACTAAATTATTATAATCTTGCATGAACTGGCAACATGCATGTTGCTAACGCTGTGCTTGGCTGCTAAATAACATGAGCTGCAGTGTTTGGGTGTTTGTTGCTTGTGTGGCTAGGAACTCGTTAGCCCCATGCTTATTCATAAGGTGATATATTATAGAATGACAGGATTAACACCGTGTTACTTTAAAGCAGTGGTCTCAAACTTATCTGTGAAAAGGTTGCTGTGGCTGCAGGTTTTTGCTCCACTTAAAGTGGACATCTGAAATGGCTGTGTGAGAAGACAGTTTAGTTCAGGGGTCTGCAACCTGTGACTCTGGAGCCACATGCAGCTCTTTGGTTCCTCTGCAGCAGCAGAACTTATATGAAGAAATGCTTTTATTATTTTTTCTGTTATCCAGATGTGACTGTTGTTGATACTAATGCTGTTGAAAATCCATGAAAATTTAAAAAGGCGTTCAATACAGGATCAACTGGACTTTATTTGTTGCAGAAAACGTTTCGACTTCTGTCCAGAAGTCTTTTTCAATTCTGAATGGAAGCTGTGAGAACGAGAAGTTTTATACAGGCTTACAAGTCACGCACCAACAAATAAACAACAAACAAATAAGCAACAAATAAAGTCCAGTTGATCCTGTATTGAACGCCTTTTTTGATTTCATCATGTCCTGGACGACTGAGAATCTTCACCAACATGAAAATTTAACCTACACAAACTCTTCAATTATAAAATCAAACTACAGAAATACTCTGGCCACAATATAACTTTTAATTTGTAGGTTAATGCAAATGATTGTGATCAGGCTCATTTGCTGGTGAATTGTAAATAGCATGTTGATAGTAGTATATTATATGAAATATTTCATACTAACATAAATTATATTAATAAATTAAACAATATACCGGTAATTGTTTATGTAACAGGTTAAATCCTGCCGAATGTGCTTTCCTGACCGAATATGTTGGGACCATGAGCCCGGTTGCCAAGGCCCTCAACATAATGCAGGCAGAAGCAGACATCCATATGGGGTGGCTGGTGCCCACCATAACCCTCCTGACTGTGAAGCTCGACCGCCTACGACTCTCCTCTAAGTTCTGCCAGCCACTGATCGATGCCCTGCAAGGAGGAATCCAGCAGCGCTTTGGACCTATGCTTGCTGACCCTGAACTTGTTGCTGCAGCAATTCTTCTTCCAAAGTTTCGTACTTCCTGGACAAGCGATGAACACAAGCTGAAACTGGGTAAATCATTTAAACTGTTCCTCACATTGCCATCTTTTTATAAATTATAAATGCTGTAGTGTTTTCTAATGCAAAGAACAGCTCCTGATTGTCATAAAATGTTTTAAAGCAAAAACTGAATGCATTGCACAGTGTACAGCAGTGTATTATCTAATGAAATTATTAGCTGTCTCCACATCCCCATCTGTTTTTCTTATTCCACTGAGGAGCAAAATTAGTTTCTTCTCTTTATGGTCATTTCTGGTTATTGAGACACATACTTTGTTGTTTTGAAAGTACAGTGGTGTCGATTAAATCATGTGTCTCATTTAGGTAATTAGATGAATTATGTCTCCTCTGTTTGGTAATAATGATGATTGTTGTGTGTAGGCCTGAACTACATCAAGACCCACTTGGATCAGGAGTCAGTGCAGCTCCCTGGTAACAACTCAAGCTCATCAGAGGAGGAGGACTACTTTAGTGTCATGAAGGACAACATTCCAGAAAGTGCCAGACAGCTAGATGGATACTTGGCCAGCACAGTCACTACCATGGATGTTCTCAAGTCAGTCCCTGCAGTATGCAATTTGTCTTTGAAGTTAAAGGTCCACTGACATGATTTTTCTACTATTCATCAAATTGCTCAAAATATATATATTTTATCATTTAAATATGTTCGTTTTTGCAAACAAAATGATAAATCACTTTAATTTTGCTTTAAAAGTGATTTTGAACTTCAAGCCGTGTTTAATCATGGGAAATCCGTTTACACCCGAACGCACCATCTGTGACGTAGTGTCCAGAGTGAGAGGCAGAGGGCTCTCGTCTCTTTAATAGCGGACATTTTAAAACCCGACTAATTTAGCAATCTATGTGAAGATTTGAGCTATTTGTCTTCATTTTGGGAAGCAGAAAATAGTTTGGGTGATGGAACAAGAAACAACAGGATCTAATTTAGGTCTGATGCTGTATCAGACTTACCTTCATGTGGAGCTGCTCACACCCGCGCACTGTGACAAGCCCAGAGCTCTGCCTCTCACTCTGGACACTACGTCACAGATGGTGCGTTCGGGTGTAAACGGATTTCCCATGATTAAACACGGCTTGAAGTTCAAAATAACTTTTAAAGCAAAATTAAAGTGATTTATCATTTTGTTTGCAAAAACTAACCTATTTAAATGATAAAATATATATATATTTTGAGCAATTTGATGAATAGTAGAAAAATCATGTCAGTGGATCTTTAAACACACCCTTGCCTGCCTCAGCAGCATGTGAGACACTTTTCAGTACAGCGGGACAGATTTTCTCTCCCTAAAGAGCCAGACTGGACTCCAAAAACTTTGAAAATCAACTACTTCTAAACTTAAACAAAAAATTCTTGCCACAATGTTAAAATGTGTTCATGGGATGTTAGGACAGGAGACGAGATGTCTCCAAATGGCTCGACACTTGGGTCCAAGTTTTGAAAGTTATGTCAAGAAGTTAAAATATTGTTCACTTTTGGCTCATTACAAGGTTAACTAGACTTTTTTTGTTAACTAGCGTTGATGACAAACGAGTTGAAATGATCGTTGTCTATTTCTTTGTCAGTTGTCTAATGCCCCTTTTTTCAGGCAGACTTAAACGCGTTTACTGCAGTGAAAATGACACTGGTTTTGTTTGTGTTAAATAAAAACTTTCAAAGGTATAATCATTCCTCTTTCTTATTTTGCTTAATGCCATTTAACTCTAGGTCATCCCTGAAATTCTGATGCACAGAGTCACAAGTCCAAGTGTGAACTGTGTCAAAGAGTAAACACAATAAAACATGTAATATCTGCAGCATTGTTCATTAAAATGGAACACTATCAATGTATTACAGAAAACATACATACGGTAGTGACACTTTATTGTAGACCATTTTATTAGGTGATACATTCAGCAAATACTTTTACTTTTAATACTTTAAGTATTTTTAAAAGCAAGTACTTTTCACTTTTACTTAAGTAAAAATATTAAGATGGTACTTTTACTTTTACTAGAGTACATTTTTGACTGTTTATTTGTACTTTTACTTAAGTACAGTGTTTGAGTACTTTCTCCACCACTGCTGCTAAGGTTACCCAATCGTTAACGTTTGGCCGTGACGTATGTTGCGCGGAGCTGCAACATACGTCACGTTAGCCTGTCCAGTCCAGTTAGCCTGGCGAGGTCCAGGCTAACTATTCAGATAAATAGCTCAGAAACCACTCGGTGGATATTTTTTCTGCTACCAGTGTGTAATTATATGGCTCTAATTTACTGACTGTTGGCCTGGATGAAACATTTGAGATAAAATTCGATTTTTTATCATTTATTTTCGTAGCGCACCCGAGGCTGTTTGGAAAATGTCAAACCGAAACAATTTAAATCCAGCAGATTTGACCATTTTGTGAATTGATTTAGGAACTGTTAAGCTCAGGAACCCTTCTGCTATAACGTCAGCTAAGAAATATATTTTTTCTCAGCAAAGAAACAATAGTTTTTTACCTTGTTTTCTTGAAAATCCCTTCGTGCCGGCAGCCATTTTAAGCAGGGCGAACTGACGACGTCAGTTGACGTCGTTCAAAACTCTGCCTTCTGTTCTCTGATTGGTCCGGTCAAAAATCTACCGGAGAAATCCTTGTCTATGGGAGAAGTCCCAGACGGAGCAGTGAAGGGAAAATAGAATTGAGCGGAGCTGCGTAGGAAGGCAAAGGCCAGGCTAACATAAAGCCCACTTCTCCAAAAGCAAACTGTCTCGTATTTATCCAGAAATCACCCCATACTGTGACAAATGCAAAATTGCTGAGGCCACACTGGTTCATATGTACTGGTCCTGTCCCAGCATTGGTCAGTTCTGGACAGATGTTTTTAAAACCCTGTCCACAATCTTCAGAGTGGAAGTAACACCTAGCCCTCTCCTTGCTCTGTTTGGCATCAGTGGTGAAGAGTTACCTCTATCAGTCTCCAAAAGACAAGCATTGTCTTTTTGTTCCTTGTTAGCAAGGCGTGTAATTCTAATAAGATGGAAGGGTGCTGCCGCTCAAACTCATAAACAGTGGTATATATGTGCTCTCTGTTTTTGTCAGGTTTAAGGATGTAATGTGTGGACATAGAGCAGTGACATGGATAGGAGTGAATGGGATTATTTTTTTAAAGAATTTTTGTTTGTGTTTAAGTATGTTGCAGATCATATGTATAACATCTTTTGTACCCACGGTTTCTTATTTGTACAGTATGTATAAAAGGAAAAAAACTTTAATAAAAAAACAGTGATAAAAAAAAGCCCCTTCCTCCGTCACATGAGTGACCCACGAGGGGCCCGGCCCGAAAGGGCTACGTGGCCGCCTCTGCGCTACGCTCCGTCTGCAGGTCCGCAGCGAGAGTAAACAAACGCTGAGGTGAGGTGTTGTCGTTACCGCACGTGGTACACGCTTAAGCGGTGGCTCGCGTTCACACTGTGTGACACGTTTCCTCTTGTTGCGCTCAGAGCTACAGCAAACCTGCTTGAGCTACAGATGAGCAACGTCACTAACCATGTTTCCATCTATTTTCAATTGGAATTTTGAGCGAATTTTTGAAATTTCGCAAAAATGTAAATACAAATTAATGCGAATCAGAAGTGTTTCCATCAACTGGCTTGAAGCGCATCCACCAGGCCACGCAAAGCGGCATTACGTCAGACGTCAGCGTCATTACGTCAGACGTCAGCGTTACGCATGTCTACAGTAAACAGGAAGGAGCGGTTGAAAACAGGACCCGACCACACATCTCGGCAAAATGGAGAGAATATTTCAGGTATGTGTTGCTATCAAGCAAGTTGTATTTATTCTGTCATGCCAACTAGTTTTAGCAATGTTACATGTTGTCCGGAGACGAAGTCACGTGACGTAAATGTTCGCTACGGCAGAACTGAGTCAGCAAATCTGTTTCCATCTCTCGTTTTGCGCATCGGCTCTGTTTCGAAATACCCAAAAACCACCTCAAGCGAGCGTATCAACTTTTTTGTGAATTAGAGGAAGTTATTTCGAATCGTGCCGTTTCCATTCACCTTTTCTGATGCGATACTTCAAAATGCGCATCAAGAAACCTTGATGGAAACACGGCTACTTATGTGTATGAGACGCTGTGTCAACAGAAGTTGTAGTGTGAGGTGATTATCCCTGCTGGGCAGCATGGGAACAGAACCAGCGGGATGTAACTGTAATTGAGACAGAGAGCGGGTTTTTTTTACACGGCTCGATCTGAGAAGCACAAGGTTCATCAGGCGTGAAGCAGGAGTGCTTTGTGACATTACTCAAGCTACAGCATCTCGTAAACAGCTGTTTAACAGAGACAGGCTTGGCATTTGTGGGAAGTCTGTGTGTCAAAGAGGCTGCTGAAGGATCATTCGGTCCAACAGACAGGCTGAAAGCAGGTGAGGAACTGCTCTTTGAGTGATGTGGGTGTTTTATTTCAAAACAATCATCTACATCACACACACTTCCCGCAAGGAGTCATTTCTTGTGCTGTCGTCTGCGCGATGGCTCCTACGGCTGCTGCTGCTGACCGCTCCATGGCTGCGTCTGTGGGCGGCTTATTTGAAAGCGCTAAGCAGCTCCAGGATGACGAGGCGGGTGCTGCTGCTCCCAGCGGGGTGCCGCTGTTGCAGGCGTGGTTCGCCGCTGTTGTTGTCTTTGAGAACGACGGTCTCTCCATCCGGCAGAGCGACGGGAGGGCGGATGTGACGACATCAGGTGACGAACCGTCTCGGACACTTCCTCATTTTTCTTTGATCTCTCCAGCAGCGCTGTGAAGCTCGTCCCAAATAACGCGTCTGGCGTGATCGGACCTTCCAGCAGATCTTTCTGGAGTCTGTCAGTCATGGAGGAGGCGTGGCGGAGCCACGTTGTCCATTGGATCATGGTCATCCACGCAACGGTGCGTGACAGACAGACTATGGATGCGGCGCAGAGGTTGACGATGATGTCAGCGGCTTTGCAGAGCGAGCTTTTCGCTTCTTCAGGCAGATCACTTTCCTCCAACCTCTTCGAGATGTGATAAGCTAGCAGAGCAATGTTATTACTCACTGTAGCAGCCTGGACAGAGCATTGATGGGCTCTGTTTGAGAGCTGGATCACAGTCTGATCGTGTCTCCAAGGAGGTACCGGTTTCTGGTCCATCCTGGAGGCCTTCGCCCCGAACACCTCCGTGAGGCTTGGCTTCAGAGAGGGCAATGATGGAAAACCACTCAGTGAAACCCTCTACCCTCGTGATAGGTGCAAAGGTGGAGACTGGGGCTTTCAGCTTGGCAAGCGCAGCTGCAACCTCGCTCCAGTGTGATGTCACAGCTGGAAAACGAGGCCAGATGGGATCAGGGCGCCGCGCAGCAAAGGAGCCAAACCTTCCCACCAGATTGTCCGATCAAGGCAAGGGGAGGAGAGGGAAGAACAGGCCCTTCGTGTCCGCCGTATCTTGAATAATGGCGGGCATCTCCTGTAGGAGGACGCCTATGAGCGGGAGCGTGGTGGCCGCTGATCTCAGAAAGAGGAGGGATGTTAAAGCATTCGCTCTGCCGTCCCTCGTCCAGCACCACGCTCTCCAGGAGGGATGGAGCAACGCTTCGGATGCTGTCTCTATCCCCACGGTCAGGTGAGCCATTCGGCTCATCCTCCGCATCAAAAAATGCGATGGCATCGTCCAGCGGCGTCTCGTCCTACACATGCCATTCGTCATCCCCGATAGCCTTGAACAAGGCTGCACGCTGTGCTTGCTTTTCGGGGGGCAGGTTGTGGCAGGTTGTGTCAGCAGAAGGATGCAAAGACAACATGAACCAGTGAGCTCAGCGTGGTGGGGACCCAAGCAGCCTTCACACATCTGGTGCAGGTCGAAGCTCATAATTTATCCGGTGTTGCAGGCCGGGCACGTTCTGGACATCTTATCTTCCGTTGGCGTAGGTCTTCAGTCGATGGCTGAATGAAAACGGGAGCCGTTTATCCCATGTCAACGTGTTAAATACACACGGGGCAGGGCCCACCTAGCAGGTGGGCGTGGACTAAAGGTTTTCAGTGGGAGCTGTGCGCCAGGGAATTATCCAATAGCGAAGGTCCTAAAGGGCTGTTAAAATGCATGTTTTTGGTCTGTGGAAGGAACCCGGAGTAACCGGAGAAGACCCACATAAGCACGAGAAGAACATGCAAACTCCACCCAGAAAGACCCCAGATCCAACCAGGGATGGAACCCAGGACCTTCTTGCTGTGAGGCAATAGTGCTAACCACTGAGCCATCATGCTGTGCCATTCAGTAGAGTAACCATGAGTGAGGGAGATAGTTGTCATGAAGACCTGTGGAGTTCACACTGTCTGTGTGTGTTCCATCTATCCATTCATCCATTATCTTTATCCACTTCTTCTTTTTTGGGTCCATGGGGTCGCTGGTGCCCATATCTAGCCATCTCTGTGCAAGAGGCAGGGTACACCTTGGACAGGTCACAAGTCCATCGCAAGGCCACATAAACAAACGAGAAAAACAACAATTCACTCTCACTCACACCTAGGGACAATTTAGAGTTACCAATCAGCCTGGGAGGAAACCGGAGTACCCGAAGAAACCCATGCATGCACAGAGAACATGCAAACTCCACCCAGAAAGGCCCCCGGACCAGGATTTGAACCAGGGTAGCCTGCTCGGTGAGAAACAGCAGCTCTACCATTTGCGCCACCGTGCTGCCCTCTGTGTATTGAATAGTAAAACAAAGTCTATAAAACACCATTTGGTGGTTGATTCCTACTTAAAACGAGAGCAGCACACTGCCACTCAAGTTACAACATGATCACCTGCGGCTTATACCATACCATACCATTTTATTTATAAAGCACTTTCAACAGGAACAAGTCCACACCAAAGTGCTGGTGTGGACACCACACCAGCACTGGCATGCACTGGCATGGTATGCACTGGCACGGCTTACATACAGTATGCACAATTTTTATTTTAACATGTATTTTGTGTGCGTGGCTTACATTCGTGTGCACTCTATAGACCGACAATTACGATAAACTTTGTGGAGATAAAGACACAAAAAATCTAATCTTTGTGCAAGATACCGATACCTGTGAAGTAGTCAAAACAGTCATGCTGGAAGACCTCATACAGGATACCCAGGAGCTGCCACATCTGAGGGGAGATGGTTTGACAGGTGAGGCCGAAAGCCAGAGACAGGATCTCCTCGTAGAACTCTGCAGCAGACAAGTCACACACAAATTCACAACACATTTTCAAGTCTCTCTTGTAAATGAGTCCCTGAGGCTCAATGGGATTAACCTGTGAAGTC
This sequence comes from Garcialebias charrua, assembly GCA_038048925.1. Lineage (NCBI taxonomy): Eukaryota > Metazoa > Chordata > Actinopteri > Cyprinodontiformes > Rivulidae > Garcialebias > Garcialebias charrua. The sequence continues at coordinate 11,982 of JBBPBX010083734.1, forward strand.
AAGTCAAGTCAGATTTATTTACGTAGCACATTTAAAACAGAAACCAAAGTGCTTAACAAAAAGATCAGAGCGTCAAATAAAAAGTAACAAGATATATTTACAGCACATGGAATAAAATATAAAACACAAAACATAATTAGAAACTATGAAATACTATATCAGATCACCCTGTGTCAAAAGTCAAGGAATAATAACAAAAAATCATAAACTCGGTCAGAAAGAATGAAATACTAAATCAGATCAGATGACCGTATGTTAAATAGGAATAGAACAAAAAGCATAATAAACACAATCAGAATCAATGAAATGCTAAATCTAAATCAGATCACCCTGTGTTAAATGTCAGTGAGTATAGGTGTGTTTTTAGGAAAGTTTTAAAAGCGGAGACTGAGGTGGCTTGTCAAATGTTGATGGGCAAATTGTTCCTAATCTTAGGGCCAATGACTGACAAGGTTTCATCTCCTCTGAGCTTCAATCTGGTTTTTGGTACCACCAAAAGCAGCTGGTCTGATTATCTCAAAGCCCGAGAAGGAGCATGAGGATGAAGAAGGTCAAACAGGTATGAGGGTGCAAGGCCATTAATGCACTTAAAGGTTCAGTATGCAGTTTCTGTAGAACTGCAGCAGTTAGAAATATTTTCAACAGGCAAAGCATTCTGATCCCTCCCCCTCAGAGCCATATGTGGCTCTGCCCCCTTGTGGTCTGTTGAATTTCAAATTCAAGCTCTGTTTTTATTGGCTGATTCAAATTCAAGCTCTGTTTTTATTGGCTGGTTACAAACTCTGTTTTTATTGGCTGGAAAATGGCGGGTCACCTTTTCTTTTTAGAAATGCTTATTTACCACCTGGAGAAGCAAGGGGACAATATTTTTTTTAATTTTTTTTCAGAGATTACCTGGCTAACATCAGTCTGTCAGGAGGTAGTGACAGAGTGAAGAAATATGTTCATAAAAAAAGCTACATACTGCAGCTTTAAATGTCAGCAGAAGAATTTTAAAATTGATTCTGACATGCTCAGGAAGCCAGTGAAGGGAGGCCAGAACCGGTGAAATGTGCTCAAACCTGTGAGTTCCTATTAAGAGCAGAGCTGCAGTGTTTTGTACGAGCTGGATACAGTACGTGAAAGCAAAGCCTGACTGACCCCAACATAAAGTGAGTTACAGTAGCCCAGCTGGGTTGTAATTAGTGGTGTAATGGTACATGTGGGTGTACCAAACATTTTCGGTATGGCACGTTTGGTTTGGTCCACCTGCGTACCGTTTCGGTTATTTTTCCACTTATTAAATGTTATTAACAGGAGAATATATGCACCGCGGAACTAAAATTCCTAGGCGTGTTTCAGCACGGCACTATTATCTTGCAGCACACGTAGCATTAGCAGCCTAGCTTCTTGTTGCGGTCTGCTGTTTGGGAACGTTATGGCTTCCTTGTTAAAAGACAAGCGCAAATCCAAAGCTGTGTGTGGACAGAGATTGGATCTGCAACAGCAACACGTCTAACTTGTTAACGGACTTGAAATGACGTCATCCGATTGTGTCTCTTCTACAAGCAAGAAAAGCAGCTTGTTGCAAACACCGCTAACAGCAGCAGCATTTAAACAACCTTCATCAGGTAAATCAGATCAGTCCAGATCAATAACACAAACTGTAGGAGTTTTTAAAGATCTGGATCTACGTCTGAATGTTGTTGATGCATCGACTTTAAAGTTCTTGAGCCCAACTACGACATCCATCACGTCAACACTTAAGCCAAAAAGTTCAGCACTTTATGAAAAGTCAAAACTGATATTGTCAACAAGCCCTGGAGCAGATTAAAGCCCTGATGATGATGACCAAGAGATTCAACCACCTCATAACAACCGTTCAAGAAGAAGTATTGTTCTTTTATTATTATTATCTAATTAACTTTTTTAAATTTAAAGTTATAATGTTATTAACTCCTTTTTTTTTAAACCTCAATGTGTTTTATTTCCAGTCTGGGACAGAGATAGCAGCTGTCTTCTTCCTCTTCTGGGAAATCCACCAGATCACCTCCAGTAGAAGTCTGTGATGACTGAACTCTGAACTTTTCCAGGGACCTGTCCCACCTGGAGGAGCAGGTCCAAGAGGAGGTTGTTGTGAGTAATGAGGACAAATACAGCCACATTGCTGCTACTGTTGTTAATGAGATGATTTTGTCCACCACTGGAGATCTTCACTGCAACTAGATCTGTGCTTTTAGCAGAAAATGTGGACAAGTTTCTCTTTTTTGGACAAAAACTTAAAACTTGATTGTAGATTGTCTGTTGCTGCTGTAAAGAAAATCTATAGGGCGTTTGTGTAATTAAACACTTACGAGGTCAGTTTACTGACTTACCTATAGTTTTAGATGCGCAGGTCTGAGCAGACTTTTATCTGCACAAACTTGCCACCAATTCACGGGGTCTCAACTTTTTCAGAATAAATCAATAAATCTGTGATGTGATTAGCCAGAAATGTAACTTCACAAGAGAATCCAACTTATGTTGGTCTACCAGAAAATAGACCTTTTATTGAAACTATCACAAAATTACATTAAACATTTGTATCGATATTAGCTCTGATTTAATAACTACGTTGACAAGAATTCAAATTAAAACAGACAGTTTAAACTTAAACTGTTGGCACATTACTTGACAGATTAATAGCTTATGAAAAATAAGAAATAGGAGGAAGAAGATGAAAGCTAAGTTAGCTGAAGTTGATTATTTTGAAACCAACCAGGGTGGCATGCCTTTCCCAAACAGGTCCAGCTGTACTTCCGACACGTGCAGCATACAAACAAGCCTCTTTACCTGGTGACGATACGTCTGGTGGAGGTGAGGGCTGAGAAGTTTGTGGACACTAACGGACTGTGTTGTCCAGTGAACGTCCAGATGACTTTGTGCGTGTATATCTGGATCAGACGAGCGGGAGCACGCTTTCACCGGCAGGAACAGGCCCCAATCGCACTGACGGATTTTCAAAATAAACTTCAGAAAACAAATTCTTTCAGAAATGAGTGAAAGGATCACAGTAAGGCTTTACTGTGATTCCAACTGAGACGTGGGTCGAGTTGACACACTGACCGGAACGTCTCCAGCTTTCCCAGAGGAGAGAACCCAGTTGCGAGTTAGTTCTCTCCCAAACACTGAAGGGAAAAATGCAGAAAGTGCCCCTTTAAGAAGGGGGTGTGACTTAGTCACATACTTCCTGCTGATTGGCTGTCCGTCACTAGAGAAGGAGTGACTTTGAAGGTCAGTTCGTCTGAGTGACAGGTAGGGTAGACAGTAAATAAAAGAACATACGTCAGAAGATGCAGGTGCATGTGAACAAGCCATGTACTTTGTTTTGAGAACAGATTCATTGTTTTTAGAAAGGACGGGAGACCGAAAGCAAGCTATGTCTAGCACTTTTCCTTCGTTCCAAAAACAGTTCAAACAAATACGAAGGATTGTTCATTCAACTTTAGACACTTATT
>JBBPBX010083735.1:0-15457 GCA_038048925.1 Garcialebias charrua
CAAAGTCACCTCCCGTCTAAGTGTAGCTTCCACAACTCTCTTCCAGATCTTCTTCCTGTGGCTCATCTTCATTTCCTGGTAGATGCCACAACTCATACTGTATACAGTACTTGTCAAAAAATGGCACCAGCACACTTCTCCATTACCCCCGTCCTACTTTTGACCTTCCCGTTCTCCCTCAGTCTCCTGGCATGCTCTCCTCGTGGTCTTGTAGCACAATGTCCACCAACACTGTTTGTCAACAGGTAGCGGTCATCGTGAACCTGGGCCAGCACTGTTCCAGTAGCGTCCATTGGATGAACTTCCATGTTTGTTTTGGTGTTTTACACGGAAGCCCTTCCTGATACCTAGAGGCTGGTTTCAGCTCCAGCTCATCTCCTACAACGTCTTGCCTTAAGCAAAAGTAAACTTTTTTGCAGATTAGCTGTATTAAAATTCAGCGCTTCAACTGGTTCTTATGCAGTTCTCCCTCTGGCAGTTGCAAATCATGCAGAACGTGTTGTCCACACAGATGCTACAGATGCCGGCCTTGTGAGCTCAAAAGCATTAGCAGAGAAAGTTTAATCAGTCAAAAACTTTTACCAAGTCAGGCCTACTGGCAAGTAAATGCACTGTTTGTGGACAAACACACTGGCAGATAAAACCAGAAGGAACATTCAAACCGATCCTGAAATCAATAGCAATCCATTTTCTAAAGCTTTAAAACACACAAGTATTGTATTTACTTATACTCAACACCACTAAACCCAAGAGGACAGAAGGAGAAGTGGGATGCCGACTTAAAGACGTAACGGGACACTTGATGTTCACTTATTAAGACGATTAAAAGTGGTCGGATGGGGCCGAGCGGCAGAGGAACAGCCTGAAATGGAGAAGCAAGGGTGTGAAGTGACAGTCAGCACATCTGGTCTCATCAATAATGCAGCAGGCCTTTAAATGGCAGTTTGTCACATTTTGAGCTCTGCTAACTGAAATCAAGCCCGACACCCAAGATGCTGTCAGGGAGCGTGTGAGAGAGGAAGAGACCGGCAAAAAACTCAAGAGAAAAGCATTTCTCCATTTTCAAATATTTATCTGATGGAGAAAGGGCTGACGGGGCGTAGTGAAACAGGGTCAAATGTAACGTACCTGTAGTGGGAGAATAAGAAATGTGAAAAATATAAGTTGGTAAACACCAGAACGACATATGGATTTATTTGTAACTTTTATTATTAAAATGAAAAAGACAAAGCAGAAACGAGGAACTGCTTGGCTCCATCTCAAAAGTGGAAACATCAATTTGTTGACAGGTTTCCAAAAACATAAAAATTAAAACAAAAAGACTATGACATGACAACTTGATTCAATCTTCAATGCATTCCAGCAGGGAACCGTTAAGAGTTCATTTTCCTGTGATCAGAGGATTTCTCAGCACGACGATCACAGAATCGCCCCTGAGGAACATTTTAGAAATGTAGCGGTCTTTATTCACGGGCTTTGACTTCTTCTTTCCCTTCCCACTTTTAGGAACTTCGGTCCACATTTCTTTCACGTTCTCCAAGACCATGTTGCAATGCCTGAAATAGTAAAAAGGACAGATTTTTTATAATATAAAATCCTACCAAGTTATACACTATACACAGTATACTGTATACAGTACACTACTGTATATAAAACATTTAGAAATTGTTGATGTTGCAAAAACGTTCACAGACTGGATTTGTGAAGAAAGTAATTCACCCCCTCAAAACATCAGCGTGAATTTGTTTACTTTAAAAAAAGTGTAAATATACTTATTACTTAATATATATTACCGGTAATGTACAGTAGTCACTCACTACTTCGCCGTTTGTTTTTCGTGGATTCGCTCTGTGGCAGTTTTTCAAAATAAGATTGGACATGACACATAATTGGCTGATTGATGGATGAGCCACACAATCGGCATATAATTTTTATTTAAAATAAATTATTTTAAATTATTTAGCACCTGCTGCACCTTTGTGCAACACACACTGCAGGAGAAACTTACTCCTGCAGCTGATCTCTGCCCTGCAGTGGAGAAGTGGGCGTGGCCAAGAGCGCTGGCAGGTGGCAGAGAGCTGAAATCATGACATGCTGTGCTCTTTTAGACTTTAGAAACATTGTTTAGAATATTGCAAGCATGTGGGAAGGGTTTCAAACGCCTTGTGTATACAGTGAGGAAAATAAGTATCTGAACACCCTGCGACTTTGCAAGTTCTCCCACTTAGAAATCATGGAGGAGTCTGAAATGTTCATCTTAGGTGCAAGTCCACTGTGAGAGACATAATCTAAATAAATAAAAAATCAGAAATCACAATGTATGATTTTTAATAATTTATTTGTGTGTTACTGCTGCAAATAAGTATTTGAACACCTGTTAAAATCAATGTTAATTTTGGTACAGTAGCCTTTGTTTGCAGTTACAGAAGTCAAAGGTTTCCTGTAGTTTTTCACCAGGTGTGCACACACTGCAGCAGCAGCAGAGATTTTGGTCCATTCCTCCACACAGATCTTCTCTAGATCAGCCAGGTTTCTGGGCTAATCGCTGAGAAACATGGAGTTTGAGCTCCCTCCAAAGAGTTTCTATAGAGTTTAGGTCTGGAAACTGGCCACTCCACTCCAGAGGGGCCTCATGTATCAACCATGCGTGCGCACAAAAACATTGCGCACGTCACTTTCCACGCAAAAGCCCGTATGTATCAAAACTGAACTGAACGTGAATATATGCGCATCCAGGTACATATCCACGCAAGCTCCCGAGCAGGCGTACGCACGTTTCTGTGGTTCTTGTTCCTTTGGCGACACTTACAGGTGTTTCAGAGAAACTGAAGCCCCACAGTCTGTGGTTGACTTTAAGAGCGGCTTGAAGACCTTTCTTTTCAACCGAGCATACTTTACTCCTCATGATTCTACTTTTGATCTGAGTTGATACTGTTGTTGATTTTAATTGTTTTATTATTTGTCTTATTGACATTCAAATATGTTGCACCTTGTAGCACTTTGAGATTTCCATTAATGAAAAGTGCGTTATAAATTGAATTCATTATTATTATTATTATTATTATTATTATTAACAGTTCAAGATGTGTAAATGATTAATATTCCCTCCAAACACACGATTAACAAGTATTACATCCACATGACGCAGTGAAATAAAGGACGCGCAACGTTGTGCCAAAAATAAATTTAACAGGAACGGATTCATTCAGCCTTACTGGAGGTTATAATAAATAGTGTAACACGCAGAGCATTTATTTAGAAACAGATATAGTTTTCCGATCTAGGATATGGCTTATCAGCCGTTTTCAGAAATAATAATTTTCCAGTTTGGCACTACTGCTGCGCTCTGGGGAGCCGTGCATCACGCGTGCATACAGAAGCAGCGGTCAAACTGTTCCACAGAGGGAGCTGCAGGTCGATCGGGACTGTGCAGTCCAGTCCACACAAAGCCGGATCATGTCCAATGGTCTCATCGATTCCAAAGGCTGAGTGGTCGCGCTTGGAGCGCGCGCGCACCCTCACCGGTGTCGACACGGCAGCTGGAGGTGTTTCATTATCTGCGTTTATTGTAGATTTCTCCAAAATGACACGTGAAAGTACACCTTATATAACTTGTAGGAGAGCAAAAGCTTCACAGACAGACTGCGCACAGGGCTGCGGGGCGCGCGCTGCGTCTGGAGACTCCAACATCATGTCATGAAAAGTCTCCACCAAGACGCACAGACACGTTTCTTCACATCATCTACATAAACAAAGATCTATGTTCTAGCAAACATCCAAGTAAGTTCCTCTGTGTTTACAGTAATAATGGTAATAAACTCGTGCGCAAAGTTAATATTTCCACACAGAATGAATGAATGAGCCGGTTCGCGCACCACAGCAGGGTGCGCGCGCACACAAATACCGACAATCACTCGTTCTTTGCATGATGAACACATTTTATTACTATTCTTACTTAGGATGTTTGTCCTCACTCATATTATATTGAATTCATTATTTTCCCGAATCTAGAAATCATTTCTGATCGCGCAGGGATCAAACAAACATGTCCTTCACACATGCAGGAAGTAATTTGCATCTGTTTAACATATGTAAATGTAGGCGTGTCAGGGGAGGTGTCTCACGTGCGCTCAGTTCCACGTCAATTGTGATGTACAAAAGGAATGTGCGTGGATTCAGGTGTACGCTCAGTTTGATACATCCGGATCTTTTTGTGCGTAGACACTTTTCTGGATTTCACCGTACGTCACTTTTCAGTAGGAAATCCACGCAGGTTTTTGATACATGAGGCCCCAGAACCTTGATATGCTTCTTACGGAGCCACTCCTTGGTTCTCCTGGCTGTGTGCTTCGGGTCATTGTCGTGTTGGAAGACCCAGCCACGACCCATCTTTAATGCTCTTAACTGAGGGAAGGAGGTTGTTCCCCAAGATCTCACAATACATGGCCCCGGTCATCCTCTCCTTAATACAGTGCAGTCATTGTGTCACATGTGCAGAAAAACACCCCCAAATCATGATGCTTCCACCCCATGCTTCACAGTAGCGATGGTGTTTTTGGGATGGTGCTCATCATTCTTTGTCCTCAAAACACGGCCAGTGGAATTAAGACCAAAAAGTTACATTTTGGTCTCATCTGACCACATAACTTTCTCCCATGACTCCTCTGGATCATTCAAATGATCATGGGCAAACTTAAGACGAGCCTGGATGTGTGCTGAGGGGAACCTTCTGTGCCATGCATGATTTTAAACTGTGACGTCTGTGTATTATCCACAGTAACCTTGGAAACAGTGGTGCCAGCTCTCTTCAGGTCATTGACCAGCTCCTCCCGTGTAGTTCTGGGTTGATTCCTCACCTTTCTTAGGATCACTGATACGCCACGAGGCGAGATCTTGCATGGAGCCCCAGTCCGAGGGAGAGTGACAGTCATGTTTAGCTTCTTCCATTTTCTAATAATTGCTCCAACAGTTGATCTTTTTTCACCAAGCTGCTTGGTAGTTGCCCCGTAGCCCTTTCCAGACTTGTGGAGGTCTACAGTTTTGTCTCTGGTGTCTTTGGACAGCTCTTTGGTCTTAGCCATGTTAGTAGTTTGAGTCTTACAGATTGTGTGGGGTGGACAGGTGTCTTTATGCAGCTAACCACCTCAAACAGGTGCTTCTAATTTAGAATAAGAAGTGGAGTGGAGGTGGACTTTTTAGAAGCAGACTAACAGGTCTTTGAGGGCCAGAATTGTTGCTGATTGGCAGGTGTTCAAATACTTATTTGCAGCAGTAACACACACACACACAAAAAAACAATACATTGCTATTTCCGGATTAAATGGTTTTATTTATTTATTATTAAGTCTGTCACAGTGGACATGCACCTAAGATAAAAATGTCAGATTCCTCCAGGATTTCTAAGTGGGAGAACTTGCAAAGTTGTAGGGTGTTCAAATACTTATTTTCCTCACTGTATACACACTAAAATAAAATACTTTCTACTTGTACTACTATTCCTACTTCAAGGTTTTTCACTTATTGTGGGGCTTCAGGGTATGGGTCCCCCCTGATAAGAGACACTACCATATTATTAAATGATTTATACTTTAAAAAAGTTTGGGGGACTGCCATGACCATCTTTTTTTATTTTACACCAGTACAAATTATTTCCTTAAAGTGATTATTCAGTCAGTTTTTTTCTTTAACACTCCACTTGCAGCCCACTCCTTAAAAGAAAACCTTTTTTGAGCATCCTAACATCTTTCTGCTACCAAAGTTTATTCTAAGTAGAACCTATGGTTGTATGTGAGCTCAGCTTTACTGACAGAGTACAAGTACAGTACTTCTCTACTTTTTAAACAGTTTGCTATTGTGCTCACACTTGTGTAATAGTATGAGTAAAAGATGAATTAAGCAACGTTCTGAGAACCATGAACTGCTGCAAGTTGGTCTTCAGTTGGAGTGGTGACTCAGTGGTCAGGTGGAGAGGGAAAATATATTAATTCAAAAAATGAGTAATTACAAACAAATTTAAAGGCTTTCTTTTGTTTACCATGACCATCGTTTGTCATGAGCATGATTAAAGCTCTGAAAGTTCATAAAAGCTAGCTTTTAAATGTTCAATTTTGATTTATAAAATTTAAGAGTTTTGGTCTATGCTGCATTTTATTTTATGTTGTATTTAAAAGCACACAACTAAAAGCATTTTTAGCAGTTTGTTGTGAAGTGATCAAGTTTTCTACTAAGACTAAAAATATTTGCAATAAAATATGCAATCTAAGTCAACAGTATACTGTAAGAAGTCTTTTTCCATGTCAGTATTAAAAAGTACATTTTCTTGGTCTTGTCTTCACTATGTTAAGATTAATCAGGTCCAGAACATATTCACATTCACCAACTCAGACAACGATAAACAAGATTGTTCAGTCGTTTTAGAAAATAATTTATGATTTTCAAATGCCATATACCCAAAATTTTACTTTTCTGCACAAATGTAACACTTGACTAAAAAAAAAACAGTAGCCTTCATTCATACCTTCCAGTGTATTTAATAAGCTGGTGGATTACTGTACCTGTCAAAAGCTTTGACCCTCCCGAGCAGCTTCTTATTGTTGCGACAGTTGATGAGGACCTGAGTGTTGTTCTTCACCGACTGGGTGAGCACAGACAGGGGCCCCGTGTTGAACTCTTCCTCCTCACGTTTCTGCAGCTCTTCAGGACTCATCTCCGATTTGGGTTTCGTTAAGAGACTCCTAAAAATCAAAGCAAATCATACAAGTTTAATTACATTTGCACAGAGGACCTGCTATACCTGGGGTATTTTTTCTCTGCCACTTTTTTATTTAGTTATTTATATTTATATACACTACACATAAAACATGAACTATTTCAGTATATTTGCAATTAATTGTACTGGCTAATAGTAACTGACTGTTCTGTATTATAACATGATTAAAAAATAATAATATGGAATTGGATTTGATATATGGACTTGTTACTTGTTTGTATAGTTGAGATTACTTATGTTGTGAAGTGATGCTCTATCAACAAATTACCTTGAACTGAATTTAAATACACGTTTTATAAGATAACAAAATTCAACACCTACGATTAATTAAAATTTTACAACTTTTCTAAACAGAAAGTATAAAAACATTAGTGTGTAGCACGCATGCTAGTTTACAAAAAATGCACAAAGAAAGGCTAACTTTTTAATTTAACAAAATCTGACACAAGCATATGGAGGACCAAAACTGTCAAAATAATAAATAAAAGAATAAATATATATCCGACATAAAACAAATATATAAATCAAAGTAGAAATATATATCCTAAATAATAATAAATAAAAGAATAAATATATAAATCAAAGTAGATATATATATTTTAATGAGAAATAAAAGCATAAATATATATATTCTTTTTTATATCTCCTTACACATGAGAAATAAAAGCATAAATATATATATTCTTTTTTATATCTCCTTACACATGAGAAATAAAAGCATAAATATATATATTCTTTTTTATATCTCCTTACACATGAGTTTCCGTCAATAACAATAGATATTTTGCTTTGCCTTTTTCTCGCTGTTTTTCCGTTTGCTATATTTATTGCTGTATTTATTTATTGCTGTATTGTTAGCTGCATTTATTTCTGTATTGTTTTCTCGCTGCATTTCTTCCTCGTCGTATGTTAATGAGGAGGGCTGCTTTCTAAATCCAGCTCTTCTATTGGTCAATAAACCGGAAATAGAACGATCAGTGTGCAGATCGATTGAGCATGCCTGCGCTGCAGTTCTCTCAGGAGATCTCCGTATTTGAGAGGAAGTAAACAACTATTAGAGATGTATCGTAGGATTGCTGAGGAATTAAGGCACGTTGCTAGCTTAGCTGAAAGTAATACAGTCAGTGATGACTGTTTCCAGTCGATGTTTTGAGTGAGTGGCTGCTCCAGGTAGCTGCAGACACGGACACTGAAGCTGACTCATTAGTTGTCCAGATTTTGGAGGAAGTGGCTTGTCGTTTGCACAAATCTGTGTACCCCACAAGAACAGCTGGAAGACCTGGATATTTGCTGCCCGCTGACGTCTTGGGAATCATATCTTCATGCGGATGTATCTGTCATGGCAGACTTTTTGGGGTCAGTGAAAGAACAGTCTATAGGCGAATGGCAGAGTACGGTATAAGGTAAGTACACATGTGTGGTATTTCTTTTGCTACTTTGAACTTATTTGTATTTTATATTTTTATTATAATTCCAGTTGTTCCGGAACATCTGTTGTGTTCAAATATCGACTTTTAATAGTAAAACATATTATCTTAAGCCTTTAATCCACTTAAGAAGTTTAGAATTGTGAGATATTCATATTCATCTACGATTAACTCGCGATCTGTTCAGGGTGTATTCTGCTTCTGGCCTACTGACCTCTGGAGATAGGTTCCCTCACCCATCATGACCCAACTAGGATAAGTGTTGATGGATTGATTGATTCATTCAAATATATTGACTTGTAGATGGCATCAGAAAAGTATTTACGAATTTGTTGATGTCCACCATTCAGATACTTCCACATGACTGTTATGGTAATTCGTCTTCAAATTGTGTAATACATTTGTGTCAGAAATTCTGTCCATCCAATTTCTTCCGTGTGGAGAACCTCACTTTCAGTTGACTTTTATTTTTTCTTGTAGAGTATCTGACTCATACTGCAACATTGAAGATGATGAGCTGGATGGAGTTGTGCGAGAGATTCGAAGTCATCACCCTAATACGTACAGGATACACGTTGCTATGGGGCTACTTGGCCAAAGTAAGTCAACAGATGAGCCTATGGTTGCTTATACCAACACCAATTGCAGTTCTATATAACATTGGATTGGTAACAAATAACAGTTTACCACAACGTAAAAGGATCACAAAGAAAATTACATGTCATACTGTTGAAAGTAACTTAAATGTTCTAATGTATTGCAGTGGCATAGCAATAGTGTAATCTTATCTTAACTGTCATTATTACACCATGGACTCATTTCAATATGTTCATCACCTCCAAATCAAACACGTTTTAATTATGGTTTACTTAATTTTCAAGGAATAAGAGTGCGAGAAGCATTGCACCGAGTTGACCAGCAAGGAAATTTGATGCGCACTTTCCAGCTTCGCACTGTTTCAATCAGTCAGATTTATATGGGTGATTAATAACACATATTTATGCCATGTGACAAACTCAAAACACACATTCAATTTTACTTTACACGGTCTTTAAAAAAGAGGAATTATGTTGACATTACAAATACATGTACCGGTACTCTTTAAAAGTACTGTAGTGAATAAGGACCTCAAGTGATGATTACACAGATTACTTTCATTAAGAAACTTTTCACAGAGACCAACTAACACAATGACATTAAAGCTGCAGTATGTAACATTTTTTATAAACATATTTCTTCACTCTGTCACTATCTCCTGACAGACTGATGTTAGCCAGGTAATCTCTGAAAAAAAATATACTGTATATATCTATTGTCCCCTTGCTTCTCCAGGTGGTAAATAAGCATTTCTAAAAAGAAAAAGTGACATGCCATTTTCCAGCCAATAAAAACAGAGTTTGTAACCAGCCAATAAAAACAGAGCTTGAATTTGAATTTCAGCAGACCATGGGAGAGCAGAGCCATATATGGCTCTGAGGGGGAGGGATCAGAATGCTTTGCCTGTTGAAATTTTTTCTAAGTGCTGCAGTTCTACAGAAACTGCAGACTGAACCTTTAAAGTTTTTAAAATCGTCTTAGCATAAGTGAGAAATGTATTCTTAATGGAACTACTCTGTGTTTTAACGTAAACATTTACTCTGCTGAATAAGAGCACTGCAGTTATGATTTTCCTTCTCTGTGAATTCCAGGCCTGCATTCAACAAACAAAAGAAAGTTTCTTCTACCAGTGATAATCAAAAATGTTTTTGTTGTCTATATAGATGGCGATTCGTTGTTCACGGGGGCATTGATGGCTTCAGTCGCCTCATTGTTTACCTGACTGCTGCTACAAACAATCGTGCCACAACAGTTCTTCAGAGCTTTCTTGAAGCTGTGAATACATATGGAGTGCCATCTCGTGTTCGTTCAGACAAAGGAGGGGAGAACGTACGTACTAGTGGCACACTTCATGGTCTCAACCAGAGGCCAAAACAGAAATTCTCACATAACAGGAAGAAGCACACATAACCAGAGGTATTTAAATTAAAGTCTTGATTTATTCTCCATTCGCCATGTTTTCATACTGACTACTTCCATGGAAGTTGCTACCTTTTCCAAAATAGTATGAAAAATAACCGTCGTGAATTCCCAGGGTAAGTAGAAAGGTCTGGATCTCACAATCCTGAACTCAATGTCCACAGAGCAATAACTGGATACCGGGGTGGCGTTTTATTTTAAGTTGTTGGTCTTTATATAAGTGTATTATGACAACCTTTTTTGCTCCTTTTTCACACTAAAATGTCTTTTCCATCCAGGATTGAGAGGTTATGGAGAGATGTGTTTGGGGCAGTGTTGGATCTGTTCTATACAACTTTCTGCTACCTGGAGACCGAGGGCCTGCTGCAAACAGACAACGAGGTGCACTTATACGCATTACACTGGACCTTTCTACCGCAAATCAACAGACATCTGCAATTCTTCACAGACGGCTGGAACCACCACAGACTACGCACAGAACAGAACCAGTCACCACTGCTGTTGTGGTCTCAAAACCCACGTGCAGGTCACGACCCCGCACAGGTTTGTTTAATTTATGCCGTTTTACAAAGTGCAATTGTAAATTTGCTTTTGTGGTTTAAAAAAACACCAGTGTGTGTAAACTGGATGTTATTTATATCATGTTCTCTTAACTCTGACAGGTTGACAACCAGTATGGCATTGATGGGGAGAGACACTATGGTGGCCATCATGATGGCGTGAGTGACTGTGTCAGAGGTAGAGCGTCCAAGTCCTTTGACTCAGGTGGAAATTGAAACACTACCAGATCCAACAACCTTGTTTTCTAATGTGATTAATGTTTATTGCCAGACAGTTGATATTCTGACTGAAATCTTTGGAAGTATGTAAATTGAAGCTACAAAAGACATTTCCTTCATTCCTATTTCGGTGCAACTTTTTTTTCATTGATACATAAAAATCCTTTTTAGGTGGGTGTAATGTACTGTACTGTATTATCAAAATGTTTGTGCCGTCTTTTTTGCTGAAAGGTTCTGAAATTTACATCGTTATAACAGAGCCAACTTGCTATTTATTAAGACTGATTACATAATAGTTGGGGCGGCCGTGGTGTAGTGGTAATGGCAGTCGTCTCCCGATCGGAAAGTTGGCGGTTCGACTCCCGGGACCCGCACCATGTGTCGTTGTGTCCTTGGGCAAGACACTTAACCCTGAGTTGCTCCCGGTAGGACTGGAAAGCACCTTGCATGGTAGTCTGCCGCCACCGGTTTATGAATGTGTGTAGCATTCAATAAATGTGTAGCACTTTGAAATTTTCAGTACTGTAATGAAAAGTGCGTTATAAATTGAATTAATTAGTATTAATTATTATTATTATAATACTACACAGTGGTATTCAAGTTACATTCTATATTGTAAAATAAAATAAATTGTATGTAAACTTATTTAAATTAAAAATATTCAGTGTTTACATGTGCTTTTTTCATGTTTATGTAATAAAGTCACCATTATTAAACCATTGTAATTTTATTTACAAATTCAACCACATCAGCTTTAACATTTTGTATGTAAGCAATTTCTAGATACGAAATTAATTAATATGATGGTCTAATATTTCCTAACATTTTCTGTGATACAGCTAATAAATGTGTTACCTGGGTAAACAATTTATATCAGCAGGTAGAAGCTTCAAAATATGTTCTACAATAACATTAAACTGTTTTATTTGAAACAAGAATGCAAAGTTCTGTCAAACTGAAGTAATTAACAAGTGCACTAGACACTACTTCATAACAATTAAAAAAACATTTGAAAGTTGTAACTTTGAAAAAATACATAGTGCATTTCTAAGTGCATAAACTTGTAAAACGTTGAAACGGCCTGGTTCAAATTAGACCAAAACCAGAGTAGCTTGAAGACATGCTGGCCATAAGGTGTTGGTGGAAGTCTGCATAGGTTTTGTGATTTTTGGACAACTTCAACGTCAGGAAGCAAGTGGATGACTGCGGGAGATGGCAGTCAACAACTTCTACCTCCAGATTGGAGCTGACCAGACCCCAGCCAGTCCAAAAAGTTAGTAGACTCCTTAGGTTGTCTGAGGTCCCTTAAAGACGTCAGCGGGCAGCAAATATCCAGGTGTTCCAGCTGTTCTTGTGGGGTACACAGATTTGTGCAAACGACAAACCACTTCCTCCAAAATCTGGACAACTAATGCTTCAGTATCTGTGTCTGGAGCAGCCACTCACTCAAAACATCGACTGGAAACAGTCATCACTGACTGTATTACTTTCAGCTAAGCTAGCAACATGCCTTAAATCCTCAGCAATCCTACGATACATCTCTAATAGTTGTTTACTTCCTCTCAAATACGGAGATCTCCTAAGAGAACTGCAGCGCAGGCATGCTCAATCGATCTGCACACTGATCGTTCTATTTCCGGTTTATTGACCAATAGAAGAGCTGGATTTAGAAAGCAGCCCTCCTCATTAACATACCGAAGAGGCAGAAATGCAGCGAGAAAACAATACAGAAATAAATGCAGCTAACAATACAGCAATAAATAAATACAGCAATAAATATAGCAAACGGAAAAACAGCGAGAAAAAGGCAAAGCAAAATATCTATTGTTATTGACGGAAACTCATGTGTAAGGAGATATAAAAAAGAATATATATATTTATGCTTTTATTTCTCATGTGTAAGGAGATATAAAAAAGAATATATATATTTATGCTTTTATTTCTCATTAAAATATATATTTCTACTTTGATTTATATATTTATTCTTTTATTTATTATTATTTAGGATATATATTTCTACTTTGATTTATATATTTATTGTTTTATGTCGGATATATATTTATTCTTTTATTTATTATTTTGACAGTTTGGTCCTCCATACAAGCAGGGCTCCACATTTTTGCTACTCTTAGCCTTTAGCAGAAAGTGTCCGACTCTTACCGTGAGTTTCGACTCCTTACCAACGTCACAGTAAATATTTTCAACGTTACAGTTTTTAATACAAACATTCACAAATATCAGACACGGTTAGTAATGAAAAAGCCAAGGATTTGATCAGATACAGAGCAACACAACTCAAGCTAACTAGCCTCGTTGGTGAAAAGGCTATCCGGGTTTTAGCATATCCGCTAACGCGATGAGTGACAAACTCCGAGACGAACAAATAAAAAATACTAACACTCCAGCTTTCCTATCAACTAGCTCATCATCAAAAAACACTTACATGGCTGGACTGTTTATAAGAACTGATGTTTGCTCTTTTTCTTACGACTCCACGGGGTTCTTCGTTTCAACGACGATTCAGATTAGCCTGATTCGCATGGATAAAACTACTTCCGGGTTATTCAGCGCGCGGGTATGACTACGGGATCACTGCAGGGTCATTTCACATGTTTCTACGAGCTCTGGTTTTTTAATTACTGACTGAGAACAAGCAACACAGGAGATAACATTGGCCATAAACAATTATAAAAATAAATAAAATAAATTTGTACGCATCCTTTGTGTCTGTTGCTGAAATTTAGATGAGTTATTCTTTGTTTTATTACTTATATATAATGATTGTTTGAATTGATTATTTTGAAAAGGGGCAGATATAATAAGATATTTTCTTCTTTCTGCCGCCTTTCATTTTTTATATTCTCTTTTTTTATAAGATACACGTGTTTGTTTGTTATGTATTTATTTTTATAAAATGAATAAAATAAATGAAATGAAAAATGAAATGACATGTTGTTGTTCACTGTTGTCATCATCACGCTTTGTTAAAATTCAGATCTCTCTTGTAAATGAGTCCCCGATGCTCAATGGGATTAATCCAGTGGTGTAGTGTATGTGATACATGAGTATATGGAGTATACCCACTAGAAAAGCTTGGGAATTTCAGTATACCCACTTAAAAGTGCCCAATGACACGAGCCCATGTCATGTATCATTTCCAATGATACATGGCATGGGCTCATGTCATTGTCAACACATTTGGAACATTTTATAGACACATTGAGTTGGTTCAATCTGTTTTTGTATAATTAATATTTCTGTACTTACTACTTGATACTTGAACATGTTTTGCTTTGATACTGTTTCATAAATTCTATAACATATTTTTAATACAAAGGTTGTACAAAGTTTGGTGTACATTTATTCAAATAAATGCATCAGAATTTTTTTTAAATGTTCAATATGCTTAAAAATCAAAACAAGTTAACAATTACATTGTACTAACCAGTGAACTTTGGTTTCTAAGCACAGTATACCCACTACAAAACTGTAGACCACACCACTGGATTAATCTGTATAAATAAAGGTTGAATGAAAATTACAAATGTTTATATTCCACAGCCTCACATACTATGGTGACATCTCTTTCTGTTATGGAGACATTATACTAACAGTTGAAGTACTGTTCTCTCTGCTGCCTGTTTTTATAATCAAGACTGGAGATATTTTTGAAAAACACAAATAATTAAAACCCACTATTGTGCATAAAAGTTTAGTGACCAAAAATTGTATTTAAAAAAAAAAGAACTGAAAACTACTCGACAAAACACGGAATTTCAAAAATGAAAATACATGTGGTTTTCGATTATTTTAACAACATTTTGAGCGTTTGTTGTTTCCAATGTATGATAAAAGTACAACTCTAGTTACTAAAGAATTGGGTTGTGAAAATTTAGAGGAAATGCAAAACCGAAAAACCAATATTAACAATAGTTCAAATTAATAAAAATAACCATTTAAATTAAGACTAATGTACCAATTTTAGAAACAAAAAATTTTGTTGAGAGTTTGAAGGTAGCAACACAACTCAAAAAAAGAGAGAAAGGGGGCAATAAAAGTCAGTGAAATAAATAAATAAGAAGCTGGGGAAGCGTTTTTAAATAAACTGGGTAATCAGCAAGTGGTAAGTCAAAGTACCGGGTATAAAAAGAGCTTATTTTTTCAGGATCTGTAAAATGAGATACTGAATCTTTCATGAGTAAAGATGGGCAGAGCTTGGGCAGAGTCTGTAAATGTGTGTAAAAATAGTGGAACAATTTCAGAATGATTCCCAACAGACTTTTCTTTTCTTTTCTACAGGACAAGGACAAAAGTTAGAATTGCATGCCAGTGACTTTTGTGCTCTCAGGCAGCACCACATTAAAACAGGTCACTGTCTTTAACACAGTTCCCCGTTCCATCCACACATGTACAGTACTTTGTAAATCAAAGCGACCAACTTCGTCTCATGGGCCAAAGCTAATTTA